>JAADVN010000063.1:0-41800 GCA_023335535.1 Globisporangium spinosum
GAGTCGAACAATGCCGCGATGCTGGCGCAGGTCAGCGAGAAGCAAGGTCGCGTGTCAGAGCTGGAGGCGGAGTTGACCGAGTTGCAGCAGAAGCTGGTGCAGATGGATGCGAAGCTGGTGGCTGCGAGTGCGGAAGCGGGTCGTAAGGGGCCGGTGATGGTATTCAACGAATTGAAAGGTGATGTTGCTGAAGGTGTTTCATCATTATCAAGTGCCGCGGAGTGCAGACATCTGCCGAGAGAAGGTATGATTTCTATGGATCTGTTAATGTTAGGATAGGTTGTGCTGACTTGCTGTGGTTTTTGATTTGCAGACGCGTCACGAGTCATGGACAAGGCTTTCAGAGTAGCGTCAGGTGGATTGAACTCGTTTGCGTTGTCTTTTGGCCGAGATCGAGCGGAGGTTGAGAATGAAGAGCAGCGGTTGAACGGTACGTGTGAGATGAGGATCTGCGCATCTTGACTTTGCAAAACCACTGATGACGTGCGTGCAATTTGGTTCGTTCTTGCAGAGGTGAACTTGATGAAGCGAAGACGCCGGCGACAGAACAGCCAATTCTAGTGATGTGCTCTAGACTTTTGCCTATTTATTAGAATGACAGTTTTGATCACGAATATTCAGAAGCACACAACAGAGGCCCGTCGCTCGGATCTTGTCCCCATTGCACCTCACTGAAAAATCCTTCAGTACCCTTACATCCAGAGGGTTGTTCGTTCACGGTGGCGGCACCTGCCCTATCTCCACGCAATTCGCCGACACACACCGCCAAGAGAAACAGGAAGCCGCCACCTCCATCCTCGCATCCACCAGTCGAAGATGACTTCCTTTGGCTAACATTATTCTGTTCAAAATAAAGTAGACACCTTTACTACAAATTCCAGGTACAAAAAACTATTATTTTCTTCACGCCCTTTCACGCAGCATATTTTACCCACCAAACAGAATACTCGCAACTCTTCAACTCGGTGCATTTGGTGATCTTCAAGGTTGAAGTCAGACGGACGCATGGCGCCGAAAGCGCCACCGAAGGGCCTCCACGATGCACCAGAACGCGAGACGCAGCGCATCCTCAGCTCCCAAGCCATCATCGACAGCCTCAGGCAGCTCATTCGCTACAAGGAGTGCGAGCGGCGCGGTCCGCTGAGCCGCGCTCGCATGGAGTTTGAAGCGCCGAACGACAGGACGCGAAAGGGAGGCGGAGTCGAGGACCAGAGGCTGCCGAACGCGCTCGCGGCGCTCTCGGTCGTCCTGGCGCGCTCGTTCCGCCTAAACACGTTCCCGCAGCTCAAAGTGCGCCTATGAAGAGGCATCTTGGCTGTCGACGTGCTCTGGCGAAGCAGCAGGGACCCCCCAATGACGACGACTTGCTCGCGACAGTCCAGGACGAGGGCTTCCCAGCGTTCCGGATCAACTTCAACCGCGTGGGGCTCATAACGGAGGACTACATGGAAGCGTTCGTGGTCTTCTTCACGACGCCACCAGAGCGCGGACTTGACGAAGAGTACGCGCACGAGTGCACCGCGTTGTCCCTCAAACAGCTGATCCCCGTCGGCCTTGCGTTCGCCGAGTCGCCGTCGATCAAGTTTATGAACCGATCCGGCGCCCGCTCGGAGCGCAGAACGACACCCGAACGCATTCGATTTCTGGGAGCCCTCCTGGAGCGAGTGTTTGCGAATCCGACTCGCCAATTCGCGATCAGCCACCTGGACTTGAGCTACCGAGACATGGAAGGGGAGCATCTTGGTTGTCTTGAAGAGGTCCTCAAGAAGAATCAGCGCGTGTACAAGGTCCCGGGTCTGCGGTTAGCCAGCACGGCGGAGACGGTGTTTCGGCGGGGTGTGATGAACGGCGGGCTGGCCGCAGCCATGCAGCTGGCCATAGCGGCGGCGCTCGCCACAGGTCCCAGTTCATTCACTTTGAGTGCTGGTACAGAGTCACCGAAGCAGCTAAATGGAACTCAGGCGCTAGCTCTGAACAGCACCCGACTCTGGCCCAAGCACATGATGGGCATCTGCTCAGCGCTTCGTTACGAAAACGCTTTGGAGACTCTCTCCTTGAAGGACACCATCACGGAGGTCGAGGAGGAAGAGGGCTACGCGCAGTGCTGGCGATGGCTCGCGTTCGGCATCTTCTATCCGCTCTAAAGGAGACTCACTACCCAGTTCAACAGCCTGAAACAACTGGATCTGTCCTACAATCCACTGGAGCTTACCGATATCGAGGCTTTCGTCAGGACGCTGCGGGACCCTGTTGGCGAGTTGGTTTCTCTCGGGAAAGAATCGAAACAACGTGAGCCTCTACCCGAGGGGAAACTTTCCACCTGTCATATCAAGCAAGGCGCCGAGCTCTTTGTGAAAGCCAAAGTAGAAAGCAAGGCGATGTTGGCGCTGGAGCAGGGGATGCTGGTGGAGGTGTTCTGCCAGGAGCGCGGCTGGACCTGCGTTGTACTTCCTGGATTCGGCTTTGGATGGGTGCATGACGACCAAGCCTTTGAGATGGAGCACGAAAACATCAGCGGGAGCGACCTTCGTCTCGAGCTCAAGATGAAAAGCTGCCTGGGCGACGAGTCCTGCGAAGCGTTTGCCGTTCTCATCGAGCACGTGGGTCGCCATCTCCGTTACTTAGACGTGCCGCACTCCTTCGTCGACGACCGCGAAGAGATTTTCCTTCCAATGATTTTGAAGCACTGCGTGAATCTGGAGCATCTAGCGATCGCTAATATTGAGGAAAAGCTCAAAGACGACGCAATGGGCCTGCTGTTAGACGCTCTGGGTGGAGACCTTGGCGACCGCTTGCTCTCGCTGGACTTGAACAGGAACGGGTTCAGTGATCGCGCTTTTCAGAAGCTCGCAGATTTCCTGACAGACCCCACGAGAATCCCAGCGCTGCGAGAGCTTCGGCTGTCGAAGCGCGGGATGACCCCCGAAGAGATCTTTACCATGTCGGAAGTGCTGCGCGGCAACACGAAACTGCGATTCCTCGAGCTCATGAAGCCAGACGAGGCACGCTTAAGCGATGAAGCTAAGCGCAGATGCAATCTCTGTGTGCACGGGTTGAGGGGGAGCATCAGGGCGAGGTGCTGCTATCTCCGATGCCTCTAAGAAGCAAATTAGCGTTCCTGAGCGTCATCCCTCACCGTAGGGAGGCGATGCGAGGCGCGTTGGACTCGTTCATGGTAGCGTCGATCTTCCAGTTTGCGGCTGACGATCTCCGACGATGCGTGTTTTGGCGCGACTTGAATTACTACGATTCGATGGCGCAGCAACACTTCTAACTGTGGAATAGCTACATTCTCCTTGTATTACAGTACTACATTGACGCCATTGCGGCCAAGAAGACGACTTGGCTATCTGAATGAACTTGGGAGATCGTGCGCTCACGAGGTTCTTTATGAAGCAAAAGTGGTTGTGGTTCGTCCGACAAGAATCTCTGCCATATTAGGTGACGGAGCCCAACAAAGTCAAGGTTGATGGAGATCACCAAGAAAAAGCAGATGTATGGTGAGTGATCACGACTGGCGGTCAAAAGCAAGTGGCAAGCCTGTTCGCTGATAATGAGAAAACGCATTCCTTACATGACCCGAAGGCTCCAAGAGTGTAAGAGAACTAATATGCCGAGTCGTTTGGAAGGCCACAGTGGTTGCGTTTGTTCGTCTCTTCTTGAGTCATTTGCCTGGGTTGTTGGTTTTAGGTTGTCTGACGCCACCCGCTCTCGCAGTGTACCACCAAAACGAGAAGAAGGAGAAGCAAAACGCGGAAGCCACACAGTATTTTCAGAGAGATCAGTGGTGCATGCCGCCTGAGTACACAAGTCGACAAGTTCCGACACCAGCGACGCACGGCCTGAGCGCGACGCGACGTGTCGAAATGACGCCGAGCTCGTGGTTGAGCAGCACGTGGTGTGACGGAACTATTCGCGCGCTTCATCGTGTGCAGGCACAGCAGTGTCTAGACGTCCAGCGTGATGTCCAACAGTCACGTGCCGAAGAGGTTGACCACCACCAGCACATGTGCTGCCACGTTTAGCGCCAGAACTCTTTCCGCCGCCCCCACGCAATACCACGGGTGCGCTGTACGCTTGTAAGTCGCACTGATCACTGAGTGTGAGAAGAACCCAGCAGTCGGTGGCGCTGATCTCGAGCATGGCCAAACTGGCCATGAAGAGCAGCTGCTTGCTACTCGATCGCGTCCCGCAGCAGTTGGTGCACCGCGCAGAGGCGGCTCAGCCAGCCAGCATGTTTGTGCATGGTCATGCCAGGCAAGAACCAGCACTGCTGCAGCACACGCCGTTTCATCGCAGACAATACCGCCACACACTGCACGTCTGCAAGTCTTCAGACGTGTCATGTCACCTCACAGCCTTGATGCTCAATCCATCATCATTTGTTCGATGAGATTGAGATTCTGGAACAATCGACCTTGAAGCAGCGTAAAAAGCGCTGACATTGTGTGAGCATGAGCCAAATCCAGAACGTGTTTCAAACAATCTACTGCATTTGCTTTTCACATACACAAATAACGTAAAACTGTTTTAAACATTCGCTTTCATCACTAGCTTGCATAATTCGGCCATCTGTTTCTACAAACCCCGCAGCCTCTGGTTGGTGGGTGTTGCCAAATCACCGCTCAGTTTTCGAATTCGCGCTCACCACACAGATTCACCTCAGCAGCTCACCATGGTAAGGAATGCCGCCCGCCCGCCGCAATGCGCGCGTGCATGACGCCCCCACCAGCAGCAGCAGTAGCAACAGCACCAGCACTAACCCTCGCCTGCCCCCTTCTCTTTCTCTTGTGTGTGTGTGTCCTCATGCAGTCCTCGCTCCGCAAATTGATCCCATTCGGCAACCGCGTGCTCGTCAAGCGCATTGAGCCAGCCGTCAAGGTATGGAAGCAATCTTTCTATGACAGCATGCATTCCATGGACATGGAGACTGACCGACAGCGCGTATTGCTTGCGATTCAACGCTCAAATAGACGGCGAGCGGCATCTACCTGCCAGACGCGGACAACCAGAAGCAGAACGAAGGCGAGGTCGTCGCGGTCGGCCCTGGCGCCCGCACCATCGAAGGCACGCTTATCCCAGTGCAGAGCGCGGTCGGCGACAAGGTGCTGCTCCCAGAGTACGGCGGTAGCCTGGTTAAGCTCGGCGCGGACGAGTTCCACCTGTTCCGTGACGAAGACATCCTCGGCAAGCTCCAGTAAGCGAGCATCGTGTGTCGTCCGTCCTTCTTTCCCCATCACCTGCATCATCGCCAGATAGATTGGCCCTCTCGGTCTTCTTGGGACTGAGGGCCTCAATGATGTCGAGATAACGAGGGAGAAGGCTACAAGAAACGAGATATCAACCAAACATGAGTCTTTTGGGAAATGCGAAGAGTTTGGAGAGATGCAGCCACGCACGCGGTGCGCTTCACTCGTGTGTACGGTGTTTTGGCTTTGCGTCTCTCTGGTTCAAGCATTTGTTCTGATCGACCGCATAAAAAAACGATAGTAAATAAAGTATGTAACGTTTACCCGCACCAAATCGCACTGTTCATGGTCTTCTTTCATACAGCAAGTAGCTGGCATTCGTGTTACAGTATCATTGTGATCGATCAGCTTTCTGATGATCACCCAGCGGCGACAGCAAAGCTCGTGTAAGCGGCATGGACCAGCTGGAATCGTGGGAATTGCTGAAGCGGAGACAGCTGTGGTGTTCCGCCTTGGCTGTCTCGCGAGACGAAAGGAGCGGAGACGCTTTTGAGGCTTGTGAACGCAAATGAGCCCAGCTAAGTGCACAGGTTAGAAGCGCACACAGATGCCCTACGAGCGAGGATTTGCGAGTAGAATTGCATGTCATCTTTGACGATCACCGATGTCTCTCCGCCTTGTCCCGAAAAAACAAGATCGTTTGTGGTTGTGTGCTGTTCACTGTGTATTTAATAGATAAGTCTCCGTCCTCTCGCCTGGTTTCAAAATGAAGAGGATGCGTTACTCACCAACTTCCTTCTAGGCGTATGGGCTTCTTTCTCTTCTTTTACTTGGCGGTCTCCTTCACTTTCTTGCCGCCCACGAATATTGTTTCGATGTTGCGGTCGTCGCCGAGAAACAGGAACTTCTGGAACGTCTGCAGCACGTCGGCGGCTTCGCTGGCGTCCTGCGCTTCGTCGATCGGGCTGTTGTCCGAGTACGGGTTCACGACGAGCGCGTCGAACTCCTTGCCGACCAGGAAGTTGCCGACCTTGTCAGCGAGTCCGAGAGATTCCGCACCGCCGACGGTCGCCAAGTGGAAGGCTTCAGCGTACGTGAGCGACTCTTGGGTGTCTTCTTCTTCATGTGCGCTGCCGTTGCCGATCGACACGAGCTTCGAGGCGATCACCGCCTGACGGATCGCGTCCAGCATGGAAGTCGAGTATCCGCCAGACACATCCGTGCCCAAACCGACCTTGATGCCTTCCTTGATCAACCGTCGGACGTTCAAGACACCGCTGCTGAGCGAGAAATTCGAGTTCGGGCAGTGGATCACGGCGGTTTCGCGTGAACGAAGGATCTCACGCTCGTCCTTGCTACACCAGATGCAGTGCGCCATGTAGGATCGGTCGTGCAGAAGTCCGTGGTCGTCGTAGACCGCCGCGTAGCTTTCGCATTCCGGGTGCATACTCTTGACCCAGCTGATCTCCGCGCGGTTTTCAGACAAATGCGACTGCACCGGCAGCTTTGGCTCGTGCTCGCGGGAGATTTCGGCAAGCACCTTCATCAGCTTCGAGGTCGTGCTCGGCACAAATCGAGGCGTGATCACTGGCGTCAAGAGCGGGTTCTTCTTGCCGTGCACATAGTCGACAAACTCGCGCGTGTGCTGGATCGACGTCTGCGTGTCTTCCAGCAGGGGCTCGGAGCAGTTGCGGTCCATGTTGACCTTGCCAACGTATCCGCGCTGTCCAAGCTCGTCAATGATGTCGGTGAGCACTTTGCAAGCTTCAAGGTGGATTGTGGCAAAGTACGAGCACGTGGTCGTGCCGTTGTACAGATGGCGCTTCACCGCTTTCGAGTAGACCGACTTGGCGTACTTGACGCACTCAAACTTGGACTCGTACGGGAACGTGTACTTTTCGAGCCAGTCGAGCAGCGGCAGGTGCATACCGACGCCGATGAACGAGTACTGCGGCGCGTGCGCGTGGCCGTCGACGAAGCCCGGGACGAGCAGCTTGTCGCCCAGGTCCACGAGCTCGTCGTAGTGCGCGTCCGCGAGCGTGTGCTTGTTGAGGTCGAGCAGGAACGTGATCTTGCCGTCCTGGTTGACGCCCACGAGTCCGGGCTGGAGGATCTCGAGCTTGTTGAGCGCCACCGAGTGCACGACGTTGCACTTGTACGCGATGGTGCGCGCCACTGCTGCTGCTGCCTTGCTCATCTTGAGAGAGAGATTGGGGATGCGTGGAGATGGAGAGCAGAGGGTTCTGAAGGTCGCTTGAGAGTCGCTTGGTCACTTGCCGTCGCCGCAGCAAAATGGCAAATGAGCGCTTCATGGCATGCGGGCGGGCGGGGGCATCTGGGGCTTCTTCCCTTCTCGTCGTATGGGTCGTGCGTGAGTTGAAGGAAGCAGGCGAGCGTGTGCAGATTGATTTCTGCATTCAGCACCCTCCCATTTGCATTCAACGCGGCGTCTCGACCAATCAGAGCGCAGAATGAGAGATTAGAGGTCTGTGATTGGAGAAAAAAGGAGATCGTGGTTGAAATGAAACAGCTGAGCACTTCACATTCACGTGCATTCACATTCAGCAGATGAATGTGCGTGGACCACGTAAAGGAAGCGCACTTCACATTCAGCCGAAAGCCTGGGAAACAGCATATCATATTTGTTGTTGTTCGTTTCTCCAGTTCCAAAAATTTCTACTATCACGAAAGACATCATCAAATAGACTTCAACAGAGGGTGATGGTTGTGTGTGCTGCGCCACCGCCGAGCTCCACCATGAACTTTGCTTGGCGTGTCTGTCTCTGCATGTGGTCGTGCGCTGCATGCAAAAATGCTCACGATCGCTCTTTCAGGTGAGCTGGTGGGCTGCACAACAACGTTGCTGATTTTCTTCTGATGTCCGCGCGACATGCAACATGTTGCACCTGTTGTCGTTGGGAACTTCTGCAACGTTGACTTCTGAGGTTTGGTCCGTACCACAAGAAGATGGAGGATGCTGCTGCTGCTGTTAAAGATCGCGTTTTGCAGACAAGCATGACGGTGAATACGAGCAGCGCAAGGGAAGCCGTGTGCAACACACTGCGACGCGACTGACGCCAATTCGTTGGAATAGGAGCGCTTTCGCTAATAATGCGAGCTGTTGTGGTGGTTGTGTGCATGAAGCGCACAATGGCCCTGGCGGGAATGTGGCAAACGGCGTGGTCCAAGTCCATCATTTGAAGCAATAGGGAGGGGGTATTTTTTATGGCCGCTACACATAGAGCTGGTTTGGTTACAAGAGAGGAAGTATTTTGGCTTTTGTCTTGCAAAAGAGGTTCATTTTCCACTTTCGACAAATGTAAACCTAAAATTCACTAAAAAAAACTAACTTTCACTACCACCCGCACAATGATTCAGAGCAATTATCCTACATAGACGAGGTCAGAAGTGTAAATAAATGCATGAAATCCTACTTTTGAAAGTTGAATTTGATCATTCGGATTTTGCAACTCAGAATCTCTTTTGCAGGACAAAACCGAAATTGCGTCCTCTTTTGCAAAACACCACTGAGCGAAGGGGCAGCTGTGTGTCTGACTGGCTGCGGTACGTACAATCATCTGCGACAGCACAAAAAGCAACCCAGAAGGCAGAATACATCACTTCAAAAGCTGACATTTAGGTTTACTGCCTCAAATTTAACTGTACCCGGAGAAAACGCCAGCCTGGATCTATCAGAAGAGAAACCAGAAATTTCGAAATTTCAAGGGAGAAACTCATAACCAACAGAAAGAAAGAAAGAAAACGCCAGCCAGCCGCCTTCCGCCCATACAAAAACAAAGCGAGCCAAGCATCAGCGCATCGTAGAAGCAGAGCAAGCGGATATATAAATATTCGCCACCTGCCGTCTATATCGAGAGGCAGCAGAAGAGAACAGAGGCAAGAGACAGCGGGCGGCGTGCAACACAAGCGGTCCATTCGTCTCTCTATCTGCCCCCAAACACACTCGCTTTTCCATCCCAGTCCGTCCGTCCGTCCGTCGTCTCTGTCGTCGTCGCGCGGTCGTCCCGAGCGAGCACCAGAGCAAGCAGCAAGCGTGGCGAAGCGTCAGCAGCGGTCGAGGAAGCGCGTCCAAAGTCGCGCTCTCCCAGTCGAACGAGCCCCCAGCCGCCGCACTTTGAGCAGCAGTCGATCCGTCAACGCAGCCACCATAACGGGACCACGTCACTCCGGACGAAGCGCAGAATTTCAACGGATGGGATAAGTTTCGTTCCGATTGCAATTCACACGAGAGGAGGCGACACACCACCACGTTAGAAGACAGACCACGGAGCGCCTTTGACGCACGAGAGGACGCGTAGCAAACGCAGCACAGCGGAAGAAGGGAACAACACACACGCACTCACGCACTCTTTCACTCACGATGATCGCGCCTACCAACAAGCCAACGCTCGTGCAGTGGGAGCACCTGTCGTTTGTCATCATGGACGCGCCGAACGACAGCAACCTCCATCTCTACCTGAAGGAGCTCAAGAAGAACAACGTCACGGACCTCGTGCGCGCCTGCGAGGTGACGTACAGCCGCGAGTCCGTGCAGGCCGCCGGCATCAAGGTCCACGAGCTGGAGTTCCCCGACGGCGAGCCCCCAGACGCCGACATCCTCGACAAGTGGCTCGACCTCGTTTCGGATTGCTTCAAGGACAACAAGATCGACTCGAAGGCCAACAAATCCATCGCGGTGCACTGCGTCGCGGGTCTCGGACGGTGCGTTTCTGATTGCCTGCTTGTTTGGATGGGTTGATACTCTTGGATTCTTTTGCAGCGCCTAACTGTATTCGAACTATTCGTGTGACTCGAAATGAAGTGCTCCCGTGCTTGTCGCCATCGCGCTTATCGAGTTCGGGCTCGACCCGATCAACGCCGTGGAGCACATCCGCAAATTCCGCCGCGGTGCAATCAATCTGCGCCAGCTCAAGTACTTGGAGAAGTACCAGCCGCGCCGAGGCCACAAGGCCAAGTGCGCCATCATGTGAATCCCAGTAGTAGAAGGGAGAGCGAACGAGCGTCCTCGCCGACAATGGAGAGAGGAGCCAGCAATGGAAGCAGGGATTGGATCGGTCGTCGTCTTTGAAGCTTCCAGCTGTGCATTCGAGCCTAACGCCACCGTCACTGATAGTGGGTTGATTTTTCATTTCCTAATAATTCGTCTTTATAGCCAAGCCAACACATATTACACTCATAAACACATCGCATTAACAACTTGGAAACTTATCGTCAGCCGTTCGCTCTCTCTCTCTCTCTCTCCATTTGCTCAATACTTGCTGTTCTCACCTGAGCCTTTGCCGGAGAGCGCGAGCTGCAGGAGCGGCACGACCTGCTTCCTCGACGCGCCGGCGTTCCGCTGGTCGAACGCCTGCAGCCGCGCGTCCGCGTGCGAGGCTGGCAGATCGACGCGCTCCAGCTGCAGCGAGCCTTCCTGTTCGAGGAAGCGGACACACTTGGCCGTGATGTCGTTGTTATTGCCACTCGGCTCGTAGAAGAGCAGCTGGCGTCGGCGCGCGCCATCCGCGTCCACAAACATCGTCATCACGAGCAAGAACGCTAGGTGGTTCTCCTGCGCGAACGCCTGCAACTGCTCAGTCAGCTGAGCGCTCGAGTCCGCTTTATGCACGAACTTGTCGAGGTCGATGAGGATCGAGCTCACGCCGTACAGTCCAGTGCTCGAGGCGTCCCCGAACTCTTTGTAGTCACACATGAGGCAGTTGCGCACGGAGAACTTCGCCCAGTGCGCCGGATTGAACTTCTCCGCCTGGAGCCACTCGAAGAGCGCCTCTTTCGACGCGAACGCTACCTTTTCCAGCTCTTTCGCGGCCTCAACGTCGCGCGCGGTCACTTTCTTGGCGCTCGGGTTGAAGTTGACGCTGTCCAGCGCAATGACCGCGAGAAGCAGTGTCGAGGAGAGGGCGAAGACCTCGTCGTTGCGGCCGCCGTGCTCTGCGTTGAACGCGATAATCTTCTCCGCGATGAGCGTACAGTTGGACGCGACGAGCGCCTGGCCATCTGCGAACGCGATCTCCCGCACGGAGGCTGTAGGATGCTTGCCCAGATCCATGTGGTGGTCCAAGATCTCCACGACCTGCCCGATCTCGCTCTGCTGCTGCTGCGTCGGTGGCACCATGCGCTTCGAGTTGAACGCGTTGTGGTCCAGCAGCGTGAGCTTCAGTTGCACGTTCTTGCCCTTTTCAAATGCCGCGTGCTGCCATGGGAACTCGTCCACGAACACGATCGCATCCAGGTCGATCTCAAGTTTGCTGAACAGCGATGACACGTCGCAGCGCAGCACGAGCTCCTCGCGCGGGATCGGTAGCACTGGCACGTACACGTCAGCATGGCCCTGTGCGGCGAGAACCTTGGCGTAGTGCTTGAAGTTCGCGTACACCAGCGAGCTGACGATCGAGTCTGCGTCGGCGGCTTCGTTGCCGATCACGACATGCACCACCTTCCCATTGTTGGTGGCGCTGCTGTCCTTGTCGACAATAGCGTGCAGATCGCTCTTGGCCTGGCGCAGAAACGCGTTGAACGAGCGCACGCTCTGTGCGAGCGCATCTTCCGTGCCATGGCGCCACTGGAACGCGGCGGACGAAGAGCTCATGGCGCAGTGTCGTCGGCTGAAGAAGATCTGCCGCCGAATGGCTCGGTGCTGCATTTGCATTGTGGAAGCCAATTGAGAGGGGTAGACCAATCTGAAGGAGGATGCAAGCGAGTCGCGCGCCGGTTTTCACCTCTGATAACAAGATAAAGGTAGAAATTGCACTATGTTTTGTATGATTATTGAGGTAGTTGTTTGAGTAAAGGTATTCAAAAAGGCGGCTCACCTGTCCCAACCACGGTTCAGTGGACCGCGGTTCGTTTTCGCGCGCTCATTGCGCTGTTCAGCGAAAATAGTGCGGGAACTGAGCAGAAGACTCGCGAAGGCAGCACGACAATCAAGCCACTGCGTCAGCTCATTCCATTTCCGCATCAACCTGCAGCTTCAGCTACTAGCAGCTGCAGACCAGGCTACCTGTGTCTCTAGGTGTGTTTATCTTATAGATACAGACGCACATGAGCGCTCCCTCATTAGCAGTCGCAGTGGAAGAGCAGGTGACGCCGCCGCCGTCGCCCTCGCGCTTCCTGGTCAACGAGAATGACGAGAATGACGAGCAAGAGATCGAGAGCGGCGACGAAGCGCACTCGGACGATTCGGACTACGTGCCTGGCATGCCGAGTGGGAAGCGCAAGAAGCAGGCGAAGCAAAAGAAGAACGAACCCAAGAAGCGACTGAGGCAGAGCAGCAGCGCTAGCAAAAGCACCAGCGACAGCAAGAGGAAGACGAAAAAGAAAGCTACAAGGAGCAGAACCGATGATGCAGAGGACGATGAAGAGGAGGAGTACAGGCCAGATGAGAATGTCGATGACGATGGTGGAGAAGACGATGAAAAAGTGATCGAAATGGACTCACCGGCTCGCTCGGTCTCGCCGAGCGGCGGCAAGTTCAAGAGCTCGAAGAAGCAGAAGAAAGACGCGAAGAATTGGCTTGACGACGGCTGCGCAGTGACTTTCGCAAAGCGCATTGAGGACTTTAAGGGCACGATTAAGAAGACAATCCGCGAAGAGCGCGTGAGCTTCTACAACAACCCGCGCCCCAAACAACGAATACGTCGAGAAGAGTTGGGCGAAGAAGAAGAAGAGAAAGACGGAGACGACGAGTTGCTGGACGATGGCGACTTCCACGACGAAGTTGCTGTTGCACAGGACCAAACGGATGACGCGTTGGCCGTAGAAATTGCAGCAGCGACCGATACAGAGGGCGAAGAGCAGTACTACGCGCCAGACGACACGATGCAAACGGACTCGGGGCTCGTTGTACCCACATACATATACGAGCACCTGTTTCCGCACCAGAAGGAGTGCTTGGAGTGGCTGCACCACCTGCACGAGCGCAATACTGGCGGCATCCTGGGCGACGAAATGGGGCTGGGGAAGACTGTGCAGATCGCAGCGTTTCTAGGCGCGATGCATCACGTGCACCGCGTGCGCACGGTGCTCCTGCTGTGTCCTGCGTCCGTACTGCTGCAATGGGTGCGTGAGTTCCACAAATGGTACCCGGTGATGCGCGTGGTGCTGCTGCATGGATCAGGATCTGGGATGACGCTCGCCGGCAGAACCTACACTCAGCTGATCCAGGAAGTACTGGAAGACGATGGCGAGAATCACACGATCGGCAATGGCGGCGGCGTCATTATTTCGACCTACGAGAATGTGCGCCAATACCAGGAGCTCTTCATGGACGTGGAGTGGGACTACGTGGTGCTTGATGAGGGTCACCGGATCCGCAACCCGGACGCCGAGATCACGCTCGTGTGTAAACAGTTCCGGACTGTGCACCGCATCATCCTCACGGGCACGCCGATCCAGAACCGTCTGCGCGAGCTCTGGTCGCTCTTTGACTTTGTGTATCCTGGGAAACTGGGCACGCTGCCGACTTTCGATGACGAATTTGTGCTGCCGATCCGCACGGGCGGATATGCGAACGCGTCCAAGATGCAGGTGCTGATGGCGTACAAGTGCGCGCTGGTGCTGAAGGACCTGATCAACCCGTTCCTGCTGCGGAGGACGAAGAAGGAGATCCAGCACGTGACCAAGATGCCCGAGAAGATGGAGCAGATCCTCTTCTGCAGCCTGACCTCCCGGCAGCGAAGTATCTACCAGACGTATCTGAACTCACCCGAGGTGGCATCTGTGCTTCAGCGCGACATTCGTCCTTTTCGAGCAATTTCTATCTTGCGGCACGTCTGCAACCACCCGGACTTGCTGTCCACTGTTGGCGACCACGGTGCGGCAGCTCACAGGACCCTGAATAGCGAAATCGAAGACTACGGGTCACCCGAGAGCAGTGGGAAGATGATAGTGCTGGGCAAGATTCTGTCGCTATGGAAAGAGCAGGGGCATCGCGTGCTGCTCTTTACGCAGACCCGCAAGATGCTCGACATCTTGGAGAGCATGATGGGGCGGCTCGGGTACTGCTTTTGCCGATTGGACGGCACGACGAGCGTCAAGGAGCGGCAGTCGCTGCTGGACGCGTTCAATGCGGACGGCAGCAAGATCTTCATCTTTTTGCTCACGACCCGTGCTGGTGGAATTGGAATCAATCTGATTGGCGCCGACCGTGTTGTGATCTTTGATCCGGACTGGAACCCGTCGACTGACCTGCAAGCTCGCGAGCGCTCGTGGCGGCTTGGCCAGACGAAGCAGGTGACGATCTACCGACTGATCACGAGCGGCACGATCGAAGAAAAGATCTACCACCGACAGATCTTCAAGCAGTACTTGACCACAAAAGTGCTGCACGACGCCAAACGCAAGCGGTGCTTCAACAAGCATTCGCTGCGGGATTTGTTCGTACTGGGGGATGAGAAGGACCAGGGAGCAGAGACGAACGACTTATTTATTGGAGGGAATGTGGAGAACCCCCTGGACGCTGCTGTTCCTGCTGGTGCTGGTGGTGGAGACGTCGAACCCAAGGAAGAAGGAGAAGAGGACGAAGATGAAGAGGTTCAAGTTGACGATGCTGCCGATGTAGACGACGACAAAGAAGTGGGACCAAACAGCGCCAGTGCTGGTGACAATGACGCGATCCTGAAGAAGCTCTTCGATGGCGAAGGCATTCGCGGCGTGTTCAACCACGACGCAGTCGAGTGCGACGGCGTGCAGAACCAGGAAGCGGACCTGATCGACATGGAGTCGACAAAAATCGCCAAGTCGGCGCTGAGCTCATTGCGCGCCTCCTGCGCTCTGATCCGTCAGCAGCGAGAGAGTCTGTTCACGCCAACGTGGACAGGTCGCAGTGGCGTGGCCGGCGATCCGTCTCAACGAGTTGGACGGTTTGGGAACCGCGTGGCAAGAGGACGACAACCGCTTGTGTCAAGTTCATCTTCGTCAGTGGCGCCGCCGTCATCGTCCAGTATCATTAGCGGTGTGAGACGCAACAGAGTGGCGTCCTCATCGACCCAGAACGCCAGTCCGTTTGCGCAGAAGACGCTCTCGTCGAAGGATATGCTGGCGAAGATCAAGATGCGCAAGAACGGCGTCGCACCGTCATCAGTGGGGAACTTGGGCGGCCCCGCTCTGAAGAACGGGTTCATGACGGTGGACGAGATGACCAAGCAGCTGCACGCGTTCCTCACGCCGTCCAGAACCGACCCGCGAAGACGCAATGGCGTCACAACCGAAGACATTCTGGAGGCGTTTGCGAACCTCATCGCGCCAAAGGACAAGATGGTGTTCCGCAACCTGCTGAGGGACATGGCCGAGTGTCGCGGACGGAAGTGGACACTCAAGGCGGAGTTTGCGACCGAGACCTCCTGATCTTGTCGAGTGATCGCCTGAATGCTGGCTAGAGTTTGTACAAAGCTAGAACGATTGTTCATAATTTACTAGGTATTTCATCAGTTCCATTTCTCATTCATCTGCTCCATTTGCACAGGGAAACTCAAGTTGAGCTCATGGTGAATTCGACGCACTGCGCAGCGCAAACTGGCGATCTCAGAGTGGGCGAACCACCCGTATAACAGTAGATAGCGGGGATGCGTTCACTCGCACCGGAAGAAGAAAGTTGATTGCGAGCCTCGACAAAGGCTGACGGAGCCAGTCGAAGTGATCGCTTCATTTCATTCGCGAGCACTCACTGTGCCGCGGTGACACGCCAACTGCTGAGGAGCTTCGGCAGGTGCTACCTACACAACCACGAGGAGGGCAAAGCAGGAAATATCGCGTCCGCGAAGTAGAGAACAGCAAACGTAGAGATGTTCTGGTTAAAGATCCGACCCCTGACTCTGCAGTTCCTCCATTTTATTCGCACTCGTCAAATCTTCGTATCAAGAGCTGAACGGATACTCGAATTCATACCAGTCTCCATACTCACTATGGTCGCTAAAGTCGCCAAAATCGTCGTACACGTCAGCAGAAGTGCAGTCGAAATCCGTGTACTCGTCTTCGTCGCTGAAGTGGTACCGCCGGTTCTCTACGGCGAAATCCCTCAGAAGCTCCACGATTTCGCCATTTCCAGTATCTTTGGCGACCTCAATGGCTGCGATAATGGAATCATCACTTGCGAGTTCATAGTCGAGAAGCCACTTCACGACCTCGAGCTGCCCGTGCCCAGCCACATCTTTTAACAGGTTCGGATCGCAGAAGTTGCTGGCGACGCACGGAGATGCCTCGAAGAGCCATCACAGGACTCCCAGGTAGCCATTTTGAGCAGCCTGACGCAGCGATGTCTCCGAGATCTGCGCTTTGGTTCGCCTGCTGAGCCACTGGAGCACGCTCACTCGTCCATTCTTCGCAGCACCGTCAACCGCACCATCCAAAAACCTCTGAGGCAACCTGAGAGCCAAATACCGGAGGACCTCCAGATGTCCGTTCTTCGCAGCGAGGGCCACAGCATTCGGAGGTGGCCACTTCTTATTCTTTGACTCCATCGGCCTCTTGGCGTACAGCCACTTCAAGATGTGGAGGAAGCCGTGCTCCACCGCCAATTCGGCCGTCCTGCCAGTCTCCAGTCCCCGCACCAAATGCAGATACTCCGCAGTCTCCAGACTGCCAGTCGCTGCGGCTCGCTTCATCGCCTTCTGGGCTGGACAGAAGCCTGGTGTTGGGTATTTCTCACTCACCCACTGCAGCAGAGCCAAATCGCCACTGCTCGCGGCAGAATCGATCGTGTTTCGAGACGCGGACTCGGGATGGTGCCCAGCGATCCACTGCACCGCGTCCAGCTGGCCGCTCTCTGCTGCAGTGTCGAGAACTCAGCTCCAGGTCGCAGTCGGGTGTTTCACATGCATCCACTGGAGAATGTGGACGTGTCCACGGGAAGCAGCGCGACGGAGCACTCGCTTGAAGGTGTCCGAGAGCTCGCCAGAGGCTGAGAACACTGGTTTCTTGTAGAAAAACGCCTCCGCCAGCTGTAGATCGCCGCGCTCAGCAGCCAGAAGCGCGTTTTTCTCGCAAATAACGCCGCTGAACGCTGCGATTCGGCGCACCACGTGGAGAACCCCCATCACATCAGCAGAAGAGACTAGGAGGTTCGTCCTCACTACCCGCAACACCAGCGCCACCGTGTTCAACATGTGAGGAGAAATCCGAGATGCTGCTTTCCTGAGTGTGAAGGCGGGTGTGGCTGAGCAAGTGACAGTTTGAATCCCATCAGTTGCACCCTTTCTCATCATCACATTTCAGCCAAGAGACTCAGCAAGTGCTCGCGCATCGCCAGAACCATCAGTCGAATACCTACAAGGTACGCTTGGAAGAGTGAGGTAGCGACAACAAAAGTGAATCCCCGACGCACCCACTCGGCAAGAGGCATCTCCGCTCCCCACGTGTGCAGCAGCAACTGCATTTTCTTCGTCAACTCCATCAACTTTCGTTAACTTCTTCGTCGGATCTGTCCAGATTGGCGTTGCTGGCGAGGAAGGACTTGGACGAAGGTGACGGCATTTCGAGTGTCTACAAGAACATCGTAATTTTATAGAGTGAAATGCATTTTTACATGAACCTTGCTAAGCCTGTATTTCCCTAGATAGTTAGCTTGGTTTCATTATGTGATATTCCATTTCTACAATATACTTTAGCACTTTCAGCTTATATGATCCATGCTGTGTGCGTTTTATAAATATATATCCCTCTACAAGAGCACAGAATCTCTTTGCAGTGACACGACCTTGTCCAATTGACCGACCAATCCAACAGGCAATCAAGCAAGCAAGTTGAGCCAAGGGAGAGAGAAACATGGCGCGAGAGTACAGCTCGTCGCAGTCGCGGGGATCGCGCCGCAGCAGGAGCAGAAGCAGGAGCCGCGAGCCCGCACGCAGTAGCCGTGACTCGTCCCGCCACAGCAGCAGATCCAGCAGCAGTCGACGCAGCAGCCGCAGTCGCAGCAGAGAGCGCGCATCCGGATCGCGATCGGAGCGTCTGTCGCAGGCGGAGTCTCGAGAGGATCGAAAGACTGCGCTCTTTGGGAATTCACGCAGGAACACAGGCGGCGGCGGGGACGAGGCTCGTTCGCGCGTCTCGCTGCTGGGGCTCGACCGATTGGCAGAGGAGAAGCGCAGACAGAACCAGCAACAGACTGCGGATGACAGTGATGACAACATAAGCAGCAGTAGCTCTCGACGCGAAGAGAAGAGAAAGACAGAACAACGCGATGAATCACCTCGCAGCCGCCGTGACAGCGAATACAGCGGCACTAGCAGCAGCAGTGCTAGCAGTAGCAGTTACGATCGCCGGTCCGTCGCGAGCACGCGGAGCACGATGAGCGCGCGCTCTGAGCGGTCTGTTGCACTTAATGCGAGCGAGTGGGATGAGCCCGAGCGCCTACGCAGCGTGTCCTCGCGGTCTCCCGACAGATCCTCCCGTGGTCACGATGGCCGATCGTCGTCGTCGTCCTCTTCATCAAGAACGCCCAGCACACAGCGCGGTGGTAGCAACGTCAGAGGTAGCAGCAGAGGCGGCAGCGACTGGGACCACCCGACGCCGAGTCCCATGACGCGCCCGGGATCGCGCAGTGACGACGTGGAAGACAGATACGGGTACATGGCAGAGGATAACGACCGCCAGCGCAGCACTTACAGACGCCGCGAGGCGCCGAAGAAGCAGTACGACGACGAGACAGAGGAGGATTTCGACCGCGAGTTCTACCTGAACGACGAAGCCGGCGGCTACGAGATGCACGAGGAGCGCGCGTTCATGGGAAACAAGCAAAAGTTCCGCGAGATGGAGGAGAAGCTCGCGGCGACGCGTGCGCGCGGAGAAACGAAGCTCAAAGGCATGTCGGCGCGCGCCTCGGCGCTGAATGTAGACCAGGAGGCGTGGGAGAACAACCGTTTGCTGACCAGTGGCGTGGTCGCGAGCGGACGCGTGGACACGGAGTTCGACGAGGAGCTGGACGCGCGCGTGCAGATCATGGTGCACAACACGAAGCCGCCGTTCCTGGACGGCCGTGTGTCGTTCACGACGCAGACCGAGATGGTGTCGACCGTGAAGGACCCGACGTCGGACATGGCCGTGTGCGCGCGTAAGGGCAGTCAGCTGGTGCGTGAGGTGCGCGAGAAGCGCGAGCGATCCAAGATGCGCAAGCGGTTCTGGGAGATCGGCGGCTCGCGCATGGGCGACGCGATCGGCGTGAAGGCGGGCGAGAACTCGGACGAAGAAGACGACGAAGCGAGAAAGAAGCAGGAGGGCGGCGAGGACGGCGAGGGCGACGTGAACTACAAAGCCGAAAGCCAATTCTCGACCCACTTGAAGAAGCAGAAAGCGGTGAGTGAGTTCGCCAAGACGCGCACCATCAAGCAGCAGCGCCAGTTCCTACCGATCTATCAATGCCGCGACGAGCTGCTGCAGGTCATCCGGGAGAACCAGATCGTCGTGATCGTGGGCGAGACCGGGTCGGGGAAGACCACGCAGCTGACTCAGTATCTGCATGAAGAGGGGTACTCGCAGTACGGGATGATCGGATGCACGCAGCCGCGCCGTGTCGCTGCCATGTCGGTCGCGCAGCGTGTGAGCGAAGAGATGGGCGTTGTACTCGGCGAAGAAGTGGGGTACGCGATCCGTTTCGAGGACCTGACGTCGGACAAAACCATTGTCAAGTACATGACGGAGGGCGTGCTGCTTCGCGAGTCGCTGCGAGAGGCCGATCTGGATACGTACTCGGCGGTGATCATGGACGAAGCCCACGAGCGCGCGCTCAACACGGACGTGCTGTTTGGCATCCTGCGCAAGGTGGTGCAGCGCCGAAGCGACTTCAAGCTCATCGTGACCTCTGCGACGCTCGACGCCAACAAATTTGCGAGTTTCTTCGGCGGCGTGCCCATGTACACGATCCCGGGACGCACGTTCCACGTCGAGACGTATTTCGCGAAATCGCCGAGTGAGGACTATGTGGACTCGACCGTGAAGCAGGTGATCCAGATCCACCTCTCGCACCCTCCAGGCGACATCTTGGTGTTCATGACCGGTCAGGAAGACATTGAAGCCACTTGCTACATGCTCGCCGAGCGCATGGGCAAAGTGGACGGCGCGCCGCCGCTGATGGTGCTGCCCATGTACTCGCAGCTGCCAGCAGACCTCCAGGCGAAGATCTTTGACGCGTCGGACATTCGCAAGTGCATCGTGTCGACCAACATCGCCGAGACGTCGCTCACCGTCGACGGCATCAAGTACGTCATCGACTCGGGCTTCTGCAAAGTGAAGGTGTACAACCCGAAGATCGGCATGGATGCGCTGCAGATCAGTCCGATCAGTCAGCAGAACGCAAACCAGCGCGCCGGACGTGCGGGGCGAACGGGACCGGGATTCAGCTACCGCATGTACACGGAGCGCCAGTACGTGAACGAAATGCTGGAGGCGCAGATCCCCGAGATCCAGCGCACGAACTTGGGCTACATCGTGCTGCTACTAAAGTCGCTCGGTGTGAAGAACCTGCTGGAGTTTGACTTTATGGACCCGCCGCCGCAGGACAACATCACAAACTCCATGTACCAGCTCTGGGTGCTCGGTGCGCTGGACAACACGGGCGAGCTGACGGAGATCGGCAAGAAGATGGTCGTGTTCCCGCTGGACCCGCCGCTGGCCAAGATGCTGCTCTTCAGCGAGCAGCTGGGTTGCTCGTCGGAAGTGCTGATCGTCGTGTCGATGCTGTCGGTGCCGAGCGTGTTCTTCCGGCCGAAGGACCGCGAAGAGGAGAGTGACGCGGCGCGCGAGAAGTTCTTCGTGCCGGAGAGCGACCACCTCACGCTGCTGAACGTGTTCAACCAGTGGAAGATGAACCAGTACTCGAGCCAGTGGTGCTCGGACCATTTCATCCACGTCAAGGGGCTGCGCAAGGCGCGCGAGGTGCGCGAGCAGCTCGTGGACATCATGAAGCAGCAGAAAGTGGCGCTGCGCTCGTGTGACGGCTCCTGGGATGTGGTGCGCAAGGCGATCTGCTCGGCGTATTTCTACAACTCGGCGCAGATGAAAGGCATCGGTGAGTACGTGAACATGCTCACGGGCATGCCGTGCAACCTCCACCCGAGTGCCGCGCTCTTTGGGCTCGGGTACACGCCGGACTTTGTGGTCTACCACGAGCTGATCTACACGACGAAGGAGTACATGCAGTGCACGACCGCCGTGGAGGGCGAGTGGCTCGCGGAGCTCGGCCCGATGTTCTTCAGCGTGAAGGAGTCGTACAAGTCGCGCCTGCTCAAGCGCATAAAGGAGCAGGCGGAGGCCAAGAGCATGGAGGAGGAGATGACGACGCTGCTGGAGAAGGAGCGCGGCACGGACCTCCTCGTGCGCGACCTGGAGACCAAGAAGAGCAAGAAGCAGCGTATGAACATGGCGACGCCCGGCCGGCGCGACCCAGCGGCGCTCGGCAGCAGTGCACGCACGCCATTGAGGACTCCGCGCAGGTTTGGCTTTTAAAAGGATACGAGAGAGAGAGAAAGAAAGAGAGAGAAAGAGAGAGAGAAGGAGAGATGAGGAAACAGGGGTGTGAACCATTAGCTACACGCACAAGGCGATAGTTGACTCGTTCACACACATTAACGCGCACGTCAGAGCTCGCTCAGCCATTGGACCACCTGGGGCTTCTTGCATTTTCTCGCAATCGCGAGCAGCTCATTTTTCAAAAACTCGTCGGGGTGGCGCTGCTGCAGGTACTGCAACACGTGCACGCGACCGAACTCTGCTGCGCGCATCGCCGCCGTGCGCATGCAGCCGTCGTGCTGCTTGGTGTCCAGAAACTGCAGAATGGCCACGTGCCCGCCTCGCGCTGCCAGTTGCATGGCCTGCCTGGCGCTGCTGCTGCTCTCGCGCTCATGCTCGTAGAGCCACTGTGCCATCTGCAGATTTCCGTTCATGGCGGCGCTCTCCAGCGCTTTCTCTGAGCAATGCGAGCCAGTAGAGTGGTGGAGCCACTGGGCGATGTGTAAGTGCCCTCTCTCAGTGGCTTTGTCCATCACAGCTCGGGAAATCCGCACCTGTGGGCGATACGCGTGCAGGCTCTGGAGAGCGCTCAGGTCGCCTTTCTTCGCGGCGGTCTGCATGGCGACGCCGAGCTTCTCGACGCTGATGTCGCAGTTCATTGCTATCAGTCGACGCAGCAGGTGCGGCAGCTCTTCCTGCACGGCAAGCAGGATGGACCAGTGGCCCGACTGGTCCAAGAGGCGCTCGATAGTGCGCGCGACGTCCCAGAGCGGAGGGTACGCGTGCTGCTTGGCGCGCAGCACCACGGCGATGGACGTCAGCAGCGGGGGTGAGTCCATGCTCATCAATGCTCGAATGCAAGGGCTTAAGTGGCAATTTCAGGTCAAAAGTAGGACACTGGACTAAATTTAACGGTTGTCATAGGACAAGTTGAAGGTGCTGCCTTGTGCAGCCGCACATTCGACCGCATCATGCCACTGCGGTAGATCGAAAAGACAAGCCCATTGCACCATGCGTCTGTACATAATATAATGGTGTCTCTGTGTTAAATAACCCCTCTCGAGTCTTCTTCTGCTGATAAATATGAATCTGCTACAATACCATGGCGCCTCTCGTTCTCTTCTGGTAAACGTTAGTGCATTCCTCACCCTCTTCTAAAGCGCTTGCTTACAGCAGCACCAACTTTCGCGGCTCTTCATGGTGCTTGTCGTGTCGTCCGCTCGGAGCCCGAGCGCTCGCGGAGCAGCGCTCCGTGCGGTGCTCGTTGAGCCATTGCACCACGTGCAGATGGCCGTTGAAGATGGCAAAGTCCATCGCAACGGTGGAGCAGCCCTCCTTGCGGTTGGCGTCCAGCCACCGCAGCACGCGCAAGTGGCCGCCAGCGGCGGCAGTGTCCATCGCAGCAGTCGAGCAGCCTTCCGAGCGGTTGTGGTGCAGCCACTTGACGATCTCCAGGTGACCGCACGCAGCGGCGCTATCCATGGCGTGCGTCGAACAGCCTTCATTGCGGTTCTCGTGGAGCCATTCGATGATCACCAGGTTGCCCGCGAATGCTGCCGAGTCCATCACGGAAGTCGAGATCGTATACTCTGGTCGGTATGCGGTCAGCCACTGCAACACGCGCAGGTCGCCCTTGTCTGCGGCGACGCGCATGGCCCAGTCCATCTGGCGCTCCGTGATCGGCATCTCTCGGTCTCCGAGTCGCGCGAGTAGGTGCATGTGTCCTTCGCAGGCGGCGCGCGTGACGTTCCATCGCACAGAGTAGTCAAGGAACGACTCGATGAGCTCGGGCACGAGGCCGCTGGCGAGCGCGCCGGGCAAGTCGCGCACTACGACGCGGACGCTCGTGAGGGTGCTCGTGCGCTTGACTGTGCTGATATTGGAGTTGTGTGCTGTTGCCATTGTCGTTGCGTGTGAATGAGTGTGTGTGCTCTTGGTGTTGGTTGTCTTGAACTGCCTGCGTTGTCGTGGGATGCGATCGCTCGGCTGCAAAAGGAGGAATGAGCGATTGCCGGACGCACGCACGCGCGCACGTGATGGCGGTTGGTCCGTTTCAAAAGGGGAAAGTTGCCTTTTTCAAACGGAAGGGCGGACCAAAAGCAACTCCCATGCGTCACACGACCCTTCAAGGTGGAAAAGAAGCCGCTAACCCTCCCATGGCGCATATGATTACCCTATCCCCGCCTTCCCAAAAGCCTGCGATACGTTGTTACAGTGAAAAACCTATGTGAGAAGTGCTGGGGTTCAGGATTATGCAATTAAGGAGCTATGCATTACCAGACATTTTTCACGGTTCTCGTGAAGAAAAAAAGAGCAATTTTCACGCTTCTGATGAAGAAAAACGCAATTTTTCAGGGAAGCATGCTTTGGTTTTCATGCTTTCTTCACAGGCGCAGGCGTCGACTGGCGCTACTGTAGCTATCGGCAGAGGGCCGCGCGCGTGGAAGAACGAAAAGCTACTGGCGTCGCTGTTGAAGCTGCGAACACCGCCGCCGCTGCTTCACTTGTCGTCATTGCTGTGGCTTTGCACACGTCACTCGTCTTGCGAGTGATAAGCCGTTCCACCCCGCCTCACGACTTCAATCCTCCAGTGCTTCCTCACGGATACACTTTTCGATCGCACTGGATGCGTACCGCATGGCTCATGTGTTAGGAAGTGGGGGGTGTATTTAATCGTAGTCGTGCGTAAATATGTCATGAGTGTGCTCTACAATAATTAGCGTAGCAGTAAATAGCAAGCCGTTCGCTTGTAGGTGGTTGTAGCTCTTCGATTAAGCCAGTGCGATGGAGAACGAGCCTCGGCGCGAGTTGCTGCGTCGCTCGTACGCGTGGAAGGACGACACGCGGCGTGCGCGGCGCCAGCGTCTCGGTCTCGCGGCGTCCACTGCGTCGTCGTCGCTGTCGTCCGCCGCGTACGCTTCGAGCCACTTGACAACGTCCAGATGGCCGTTAAAAAGCGCAAAGTCCACGGCCACAGACGAGCAACCTTCTCTCCGGTTCACCGCGAGCCACTGCAGTACCTTGAGGTGACCGCCCGCTGCGGCGCTGTCCATCGCGGCGGTCGTGCAGCCTTCATTGCGATTCGCATGCAGCCACTTGACGATCTCCAGGTGACCGCACGCCGCGGCGCTGTCCATCGCGTGCGTAGAACAGCCTTCATTGCGGTTTGCGTGCAGCCATTGGACAACGTGCAGGTGTCCACTAAACGCCGCCGAGTCCATCACGCGCGTCGAGATCATGTACTGCGGACGGTACGCGCTGAGCCACTGCAGCGTGCGCAGATCGCCCTTATCCGCCGCCGTGCGCATCGCCCAGTCGAGTTGGCGCTCGTTGATCGGTTGCTTGCGCGCGCCGAGTCGCTCAATCAGAGTGCTATAGCCACTGCACGCCGCGCGCGCGATCGTCCACTTGTGCGACTGGTCCAAGTACTCGTCCATCAGGAGCGCGATGTGGAGGCACGACGCCAAGCCATCGTGTTTGCGCAGCACCACCTCCACGCTCATCATTACGGTCGTCGTCTGCATCTCGGTGTGTTCTTGCCTGTGTTGTTGTTGTTGCTGCTGCTTGCGCTGTTGTTTCACTGTGTGTTGGTTGTTGCTTGTGCTGTTCTTGCGCGAATTCAGGAATGAGAGCATACGCAAACGCGACCACTCGCTCGCTCGTCGGGTCCCAATGCGCTCACTGCCTTCTCGTCCGTTTCTTCTTCTTTCACGCCGCCCGCCTGCCGCCGCCCAGCCGTCTGTTCTTCTGTCGGTCGTGCGCCGTCGTCGTATGCGCGTTTGCTCAGTCCGCTCATCCTCAACCTCCCCATTCTCTCAAGTGTCTGCTGAAGATTTGTTTTTGCGCTGTGTACAGTACCATTAGCTACCTCTGCGAAAAGACAACGAGCATGATGCAAGTATGAGAAAGATCGCTAGTCAGACTACATGCACACACACACATGGCGTTCATATGTTATGGAAAGAAGCAGGAAAATGATGGAAGATCCTCATGTAGCACACTGCGATCGCTACGATACTGTAGACGCCAGCGCACGATCGCAAGGAGAGAGCAAGTTGTACCTCAACGCATCCCTTGACTCGCGAAGGGACGCTGACGACGACATGTTTGCCATCATCGATAGTTAAAACAAAGTCGCTGACAAATGCCTAAAGAAAGTGTCGAATGACAACTATTTGAGCTGAATCAGAAGAAATTGACGAAAACAAATGCAATATGTTTGCCTAAATCAGTGCATAACTTAACAGAAATTAGCTTTCGATTATTTCGCTTACTGATTTTGTTGATACATTATGACTCTCTGGCACTGTGGAGAGCGCTGTGAATCGGAAACTGACTAGAGTTGCGCATTTTGCGAGAATCAAGCGTCTTGTCGTCACGAATGTCCCAGGAAAACCCATTAACCCACCACAGATCAGCTTCAACCAAGTGTGCACCCACAAACATCCAAATATCCAATCGTGGGTGAAATATCCAATTCATGTCTATATCGATATATCGGAAATGGCTATTCTGAATATATGTTGATATCAGTATGTCCGTCCAGGACAGCGCTATCCGATATATCGACAAAGACTATCCTGCACGACCATACTGAAATCAAGATGTCGCATGTGCGATATCACCGCATTCACCCAGGTTGGGTGCTAGCAAAGAAACTGCAACACACTGCTGTGCACTTTGACTGCACACAGTGTTGATTTTACAGCTGCCAGCAGTGGACAATATGGCTAATTCGGTGGAATTTAGAATATATCAGTACACATTGCTGTTATTTTACCTGCAAAATGTACTGCTTAAACTTGCCGCGGAAGAAAAACGAGCTCACCAATTCATGTACATCAACTGCGTATAGACAGTGTGGTGACGCAAAGACCAAGCACTTCAACACGTTTTCGTCTCACATTTTTCCTCAACGAGCTTTTCCTCAGGCAGCCACAATTCAATTTGCAAGCCGCAGCTCAAGCCCAGCGACAAGTCCAAGAACTCAAGCCAAACGACAACAACCTTCCAAGCAGCAAGGATGCCGCAAAGCCGCGAACTCGCCAACAAGAAGAACGACCACAAGGACCGCCAGTCGCGCGGTCGCGCCGGCTCGACGCCGACGGACATGAAGAAAGGTGCGTGCAAGTGTGCGATCATTACAGTTGTTAAGTGTGCTCGTGCGATTTGCTAACGAGTGATGACTGTTGTGTCCAGGTGGTGCTGGCGCGCACAATTGGGGTATCACCACCGAGAACGAGCCGAGGATGACTGCGATAGATAGACAAGACCCGAACTACGACAGCTCGGGCGAGGCCGATGAATAAGGCGAAGGCGCAAGCAAGAAATGCGAGTGAAGAAGAACAAAACAGAGCCTAGTCCAAGACGCTGCAAGTCGAGTCACGTGCAGCGGAGACTGTCGATGGATGAGTGGCGTAGCGTACTAGTTAGTTGTCCATCCAGGGCGAATACAGTGGGAGAAACAAAGAAAGCAAGCGTTCATGGTGAAATAAATCCAAAGCAAATAATAAGAAAACAGCTTTGAGTGTGTGTCAGTTAGTCGCGTGTGCTCTGCTTGAATGCAGCATTTCCAACCTGCCCGAAGCTGTGGATCAAAGTCAAGCGAGCGCTTTTATTTTGTTTTAATCACGAGCGCGTGTGATTGGATCCGACAACTTCAACATCCACATCCTGAACCCTGAACCCTCGTGGTGGCTTCGTTCATTTGGGTCAAACATGAACCGAGGCTTTGATATAGTGACAGCAAGCCACCACTGCGCTTTACGAATGGCTCACTTGTCTGAAAGATTAGCCAAATTTTACAATGGTTATCCTCAAATTTCACCATTTGCCATTTTACTGGAGAGCAACAATGTCGCGCGAAGGTTGCGCCAATTCGACCCGATTGGCTCCAGCCACTTGACTCAAGGAAAGTCGGCGCAGCATTCGCAGCACTGATGGACGAGACTTCGATCGCAATAGCATCAGCAGCAGACGCAGCGACCAGGACGAACATGGCGGACAGCGCAGCAGCACCACCAGCAGTCGAGACGCCAGTGGTCGAGACGCCAGTGGCCTCGGACGTCACTTCGACTGCTGTCGTTGCGACCATCTCCAGCACTGGAGCGGCCGCCACGACCGAGAGCGAGGCCGTGATCCCCAACTCGATGTGGAAGAGCAAGGAGCTGATCCAGGAAGGCGCGCTCGTGATCCTCTTTGAGAACCGCAACTCGCTTACGTACTGCTACGTGAAGAAGAACGAGGTGTTCCACAACCGCCATGGCGGCTTCCATCACGACGACATGATCGGCAAGCCGTACGGCACGAAGATCCTCTCGCGCCACAAGAAGACCAAGGGGTACATGATCCTGCTGGCGCCGACGCCCGAGCTCTGGAGCCGCGCGCTACGCCACCGCACGCAGATCGTGTTCACGCTCGACGCGAGCGCCATCATGTTCAGCGCGTCGCTGCGCTCGGGCAGCCGCGTGGTCGAGTCCGGCACAGGCAGCGGCGCGCTGACGACGTCGTTCGCGCGCACCGTGGCGCCGCACGGCCACGTGTTCACGTTCGAGTTCAACCCGACGCGCGCCGAGATCGCGCGAGAGGAGTTTGCGCGCAACGGACTCGAGAGCGTGATCACGGTCGACTGCCGTGACGCGTGCGAGCAGGGCTTCCCGGAGGAGCTCGCCGGCACGATCGACCTCGTGTTCCTCGACCTGCCGTGCCCGTGGAAGGCGATCGGCCACGCCGCCAAGATGCTCAAGCAGGGCGGCAACTTCGCGTCCTACTCGCCGTGCATTGAGCAGGTGCAGAAGACCTGCGACGGGCTGCGGGAAGCCGGCTTTGAGAGCAAGTGTCTGCTTGTATTGTTAGTTTGGGGATGGATCTATTGCGTGTGTGTATTAACTGCGACTTTCTTTTTTGTCCGTTCTGCCATGCAGTGATCCGTACGATTGAGACGCGTCTCGTGCCGTACAGTGCGCGGAATATCGACCTGCCGACACCAGACTTTGGCTTCGGACCAAGCCCATCCACAGCAGCAGCAGACGCGTCTGCTGTCGAAGGCGAGAGCGAAACTACGACGACCAACGACAAGGACTCGAGTGAGAACGAGACCGATTCCAAGCCTGCTGCTGCTTCTGTTGTTGGCAAGAAGCGCCGGTTCAACGGCGAGCACGTCGTCGCGAAGAAAGACGACGAGATCCGCGGCCACACGGCATTCCTCACGTTCGCGTTCAAGTTCTTTGCGTAGGTTGAGAGTTGCTGCGTATCAGGCAAGCACATTCTTGCTTTTGCTTTCGCACCATAGAAACCAATTTATAGATGAACATTGCGTGTATTACCCACCTATTCACGAGTGCCACTTACCTTGATGACATGCTGGTGGTCGGCCACCGTGGCAAATTCCTCGTTTCCAGTCGCTGAAACCACCCACCACCGATGAGAAGCGTCGGTTCTGTCCGCACCCGTTGCGTCATTTTTCCATCACGAAAAACGAGTTTCTCTTCTTCATTGGTGGTTCATCCGCTCACCCATTCCACCGCCATCACCAAGCGATTGGGAGGGCGAGCGTCTGCGAGGGAGGATCCATGTTTCCCTCCACTTCGAGGCACTTCAACAAGGACAGCGCATTTCCGCATGCTGATGTCCATGCAAGGAGAACCAGCGCAATGTGGCGTTTAGTGCAAGTGCAGCCAGAGCAGCAGTCACAAGTACGTAATACTTGATGGGTGGGAGCAAAATGGATCGACACTTCAGCAACTAGGCTGTGTCTGTGGTGAAGTACTGACGCTCACTCCTCCATAACGTCTACAAGAAGCACCGCCAAGTGAACAAGTAGATCCTATGTCGACAGTACATCCGCTTGATCAACAACCTCAGCAGCAGCAGCAGCAACAGCAACAGACGCCTCCATTTGTGGACAGCAGCTTCTTCGACCGCACCAAGTCTCGGCGCTCGGTCCTGTCGACGTCCACGCCTCTGCTGGCATCTACCACGGCGATCGCGACACCAAAGAAGCAGCTCAAGCTCTGGAGACTGCACCTGCCGCTGGTCTACAACGTGGTGCTCATCTTCGTGTTCGTGCTGCTGGACGTCCAAGACCTGCTCTACAAGATCATTTGGGTCGGTCCCAACGAGTTGTTCTCGTTCCGCACCGAAGTCATGGGCGTGCTGCGCGACTCGGTGCTCATCCCGAGCGACCCAAGTTTCAACGTCCCCGGCACCATCGACGTCGACCAGCACGCGTCGTCCTGGCCGCAATTTCTCTCTTCGTGCTCCAACCTGACGGCGATGGACGCTGGCGGAGGGTTCTTCGCGATCGCTCTCGGCTCGAGCTACACGATTGGCCAGGGCGACGCGAGGCGCTCGATCGACAGCTTGATCATGTCGAGCTCAGTGCGACTGGGCTCGATCGTCTGGACGGTCTGCCGACTGCTTTACCAGCGGCAGCAGCTGTTCATCTGCCGCTCACCCATCGTCACCAAGTACTTGTACCGATACGTTCTACTCGACATGGCGGTGGATATCTCTTCACTCGCCGAGCCAGGGAGCGACGCCGAGAAGGAGCTGCTCGTGTTTCTCGACATGATCAGCAAAAGTTACCCGCTCCACAAAATAGTCTGCATCGAAACGTTCGAGTGGACGAACTAGAGCCTCGGGACCTTCAGAACGAGTTTCTACGGATGCGCGAGTCCGAATCTCATGCGCAGCAAATTCCTCGGTCTCTCGAACCCGGTCATTCGCGAGCTGCACCGAGACCGCGCCTGACTGACCTCTGACATCTTTCACTGGTTCAGTCTGCGCTTCAGCATTCGGCAGAACACGCGGAACAATTACGTCGTGGAGAAGATTTCGGACGACAAAATCCGCACGGCTGCGCACACGACGCCCAACTTCATGTGCTTTGGCCCACTTTATTCAGTCATGATCGGACTGGACTTCCTGCTCTTGATGATGAATTTTTGCTCGTGCTGGAAGTTCATCGAGCGCGTCCTGCTTCCACGCTCCAATGAGCTGGTTCGACAGCACCGAAGGCATGTTCGCGAGACGCAGAAGACCATCCCGTGCACCACGAGACGCCGATTCGCTCAGGCAGACCTCATCCGAAAGCTGTCGGAGAAGAGCCTCTTCCGTACGTCGGTCAAGGTGTCTCCGAGATCCAACCTCGCAATGATGCTGGTCCAGCCCTCTTGGATCCCGGTGGAGCACCTGGATCTGGAAGAGTTGAAATGTCTTCTCCCATGCTCGTTGCAGCGCAGCTGGCCGGGCATCTTCGCAGTGGTCGCGAGCCAGATGCTGTCCTGGATGATCATCATGCCGAACTCAGTCGTGTGGGTCTGGGGGCTCTCGACAACCACCAAGATCCAGGCGTTCCTCACCAGTCTCCGCGTGTGGATGCTCCTGGTGGTCTCGTGCAACTTTCTCTGGGACTGCGTGGTCAAGATAACGAAGAGTGGGCGTTCTTCGTCACGAGTCGGACGTTCGTCACGCCAGTCGAGCTCGTTGTCGTTGGAGCCGCTATTACAGCGTGGAAGATCCTGGACATCTTCTTGATGTGCGAGCGCAAGTGGGCGATCGAGAGCCAACGAGTCAACGACGTATCAGCATTTGCAGGCGGGTACATAGCGCACAGTAACACGTACCAGCCATCTGTCAAGGTGCTTTTCTCCACACCCGCCGAAATCGTTGCGATCCTGTACGGCCCTCTGTTTCAGATCATCGGGGCGAGCATCTTGTGTCTCATTGTGTACCTGGGGCTGAAAGGCGTTGTGCTGCACCACTGGGCTCAACGCAAGCCAGAGTTCGTACTCTCCACCGACAGGTTGCAACTCTCGCAACACAAGGAAAAGTACAAGCGCCTGCCCATGGAAAAGGAGTCAAACTGCCCGATTCGAGCCAAGAGTTTCGCGCACACGCACATGGAGGTGGAGCACACATTCCAGTCGCAGCAGTACATCCGCCCGTACTGCTACTTGGAGTGCGGGTTCCTGCCACGCCAGATGCGGTTCACGACGCACGTCGGGTTCACCAACTTCTTGCCACCAAAGTACGAGAAGCGCACCCAAATCCTCCAAGCCAAGCAGTGGAAACTCGAGTGAGAGCGCCTTAGTAGAATCCGAAAACTTGCGTGCGAGTGCTTGGAACACAGTCCGACTTGATACTTCTCTAACAACGAGCTCCTTAATCACCAAAGTTGCCTTCCTCCTAAATGTATTTAGTTGTAGTTAGTGTTGTTGGACGAGTGGGTTTGGTTGACCATACCTGTGGAGGTCGGGAAGCCACCACCCGCGAGCGGCTCCAACAGATACGCGCCAGTGCCGTTGCTGCCGCGCAAGTTGGAAGTCGACGACATTGATGTGGTGCTTCCGTACGCCCTCTGCGTCGCCTAAGAGATGTAAACAAGAAACGTCAGTTGGCATTTTCCTATCCGTTGAACAGATGTGAGAGAGCGAGCCCTTTAGTACCTGATACTGATATCCTGACAGCATCGGAGCCGAGTCGTCTGGGTACTGCTGATGCTGACTCGAGACGTTCTGCGCGCTGTTGTGGCTGTTGTTCCTCACGCGGAACGAGTAGCTGGGAGTAATAGGCTTGGAGTTGTTGTTGTTGTTGATGGTGGCGTTGCCGTTGTTGGTGGTTGGCTGGCCCGAAGTTGACGCCGATGTGCTCGACGCCGATAGAGCGAGATCCGGTTTGTTTGACTGGCGCGTGAAGAAGATGAGCAAAGCAGCTGGAACGAACTCTGTGGAGAAGTGGATCACAAACTCGAACGCGATGTGATGCACACCCACTGGTGAGCGGTACTTGGACTCTTCGGACTCCAAGTATCCGCTGCCCATGCCGAGCAGATACACAGCCTTCGCAGCAAAAAGCACGCAGAGGAGGATGCATACCGCCGTGATCTACAATGTAGAGCAAAGTAAATTAGAACTCATGCAAGGAAGAATGGTATTAGATGCATGAATGGACTCACCCTCCGCAGCACCGCTTGGCGCGGCGAGAAGCTCTGGTTGGTCGTGGTGGGCAGGTCGAAGAAGAAGTCCTCGTCCGGGCTCTGGTTGCGGAAGAAGTAGATGAGGCGGATACTGTAGTAGAGGATGCCGAAGAGCCCGACGAAGTAGACGCTGCCAAGCATGAGGTCACACGCCTTCCAGAAGCCGCCGGCCGTGCTGCTGAGCGCGAACAACGCGACAAGCGCCACGTAGAGCAGCACGTTGAAGACGAAAAAGATGCGACGCGGCCACGGGTACGCCTTGCCCCAGCACGCGTAGCAGAGCTGCGCCCAGAAGAGCAGCACCAGCCCGTACATGGTCACGAACAGCAGCGACGGCAGCCACAGGAAGAGCGTGAGCAGCCGCGCCAAGAACGACTCGGGCTGCATCGTCTGCTGCGCCGACGATAGCGTCGCCACCTCCGTCACGAGCGAGAGCACGCGGATTGTGGACGCCACAAAGAGCAGCAGGAAGAAGCGCTGGCGCATCTCCGCGCCAGTGGATGCGAACGCCGACGACTCGTCATCCAGCAGCCCCGAGCTGGACGACACGGTCACGGTCGCAGCACCGCCACCGTTCGGACCGCCAGCCAACTGATTCTGAGATGACATTCCATTGAACGAGCTATGACCACTGCCGTTGCGTGGGGTCACGTACGGGTTCTTGCTTAGCGCAGTGCCGCCCAAGGTGCTAGCGGTGGTCGCACTGCTCGTGCGCGGTCGCAGCAGTCCGCGCCGCGCCGCGTACTGTCGCCAGAGCACGCGGCCGGAGAGCACGCTTAGCAGCAGGAAGAGCAGGATCGTGGAGATCAAGAGCGCGCGGTTCCACGCGCTGAGGCTCGCGACGCCCGCCACCGCCGCTAGATCCCCGCCGCCCGCGGAGTCGAATTCCGTCGTGGCGGCGGCGGTCGCGTCCCACTGCCGGTGTTGGGGCAGCATCATCGTACTGCGGATCTGCCTGTGCGCTGGTAGTGAAGAGCTATTCGGTACAGACAGACAGATAGTGGCGTTAGTTGAGCCGCTGGACGCGCGCGCATACGCAGGACGTGCGGCCACTCGCTCGCTCACCTTTGTTCGCGTTTGAGTGGAATGTCACGTTGTTACAGAGAGAAAGCGAGATCTGTTGTTCAATCCCACCCGCTAAATCTCGCACTGGGCAAATACGAGGAGCGAGCTTTTTATGTTGTAGTTTGTATCTGATGGCGCGCTTTGCTGGAAGCATGCTCTTGACTGTCGTTTATTCTTTGAAAGCGACATACTTTGTTCAATACGTGATGGATCAGCGCTTCACCCATAAATCCATGACACAACAAGGGTGGGTTGGGTGGAAAATGCTGTCTGTCTCATCGAAGGCTCCCTTATCCGGAGAAGACACCTCGGTTGTTCGTCAATCTTAGTCGAGTCCGCGTTCACGCGAATCTGCCTGCCGGGAGACGAACGAATGCGCCGCTCGCGCACGCGCACTCTCTCCACACTCGTGACAGTCATCGGCGCGTCGCTGTTCTTGGTCTATTAGTGGTGCTGTTATAGGCAATGGAGTAGAATGCAGTACAGACCTTGCATCACGACCAATTTATTATGTACGCATTCCCAGACTTCAAACACTCTGTCTGAGTTTTACAATATCCAACACTGCGGAGACATCCGCCTCTTCATGTCCACGTCACTGATAGCTCACTCAGTCAGTCGCGCTTGATGTTGCATTTGGAGGTTGGCTTGGTAGTTTTCGCAGCAGCTGGAGCTGGAGTGGTTGCAGGAGTCGTGGCGTTGGTGGCGGTCGAGCCCGAGGAGCCCGAGCTGCCAGCACCCACACTGGCGTCGAACGCGACGGCCGCGCCGTTTCCAATCTTCACGCAGTCGATGTACACCTGCCACTGGTTGAGCGTCGCCATCCAGTAGAACGAGAGGCGGTTCTTGCCCACGCACTTGGCCTTGTCGTACGCCATGATGCCCTTTGGGAACGCGGCTTGGCAGTTGGCGGTGAATGGGAGTACGATCTCGTTGTCGCACCAGGCCTCGCACGGCCCCGGGTGGTTCTGTCCGCCTCCGTACCATTCAATGTTGTCAGGGAGGGCCTGCGCTGTCTGCTTCTCTGGAGCGGTGAAGCCGCACTCGGCGGTCGACGGGTTGCCGCTCTTCACGCCCTGGCTCATGTCCTGATTCTTCATGAAGAACTCACGGAGCGACTTGTACTTGGACTTCTTGAACGCATTGCCGAACACGTCGGCCCACGAGTTGCTGGGGCCGTAGACATCAGGGGCCACCGCGGGCATGGCGCTCATTGGGATCGCGGCCGAGTAACCGCCTGCGTACGCAGTCCCAGCGAAGGCCGGGCCTGGCTTGGATAGCACGCCATGGGCGTCGACACCGGGAGTTGCCATGAGAGCAGCAAGCGCGACGATCGCGACCTGGAACGGGACGGTGGCGGAGACCATGATAGTTGCTGAGTAGATGGAGGTAGGAGTCAAGTTGGTTGGGGGCTGAACTATGGAACCCAAATTGCGGAATGACAGTTTGGAGGACCGAGCTCAAGTCAAGTGCTTTGGCTGGCAAGAAGTGCCATTAATTATTACCGCGATCGCCTTTACATCAGCTTTTCATGAGTCGGTAGACTGTTAAATGCGGTGAAGAGACGTCGCATGAAAGAGTCCCAAGTCAGGAGCAGGCAGTTCAAAGGAATGCCATTTATTTCGTGGGTCGTGATTGCAGCATGAAATAGAATTGGCAGATTAGTGTTGCGAGTGCGTTCACGTGCCAATCAGCAGGAACATGGATACAGGAGTCAGTCTGCGCCATCAAATCTACTCGTGTTGCTCGCTCCAGGATCCCCCTGCTGTATCTTTGAACGGCACATCATGTGCAATTCGCTTCCAGATTACTTTGTCAAAGCTATTCATTGCCAATCATCTGCCAGCCAGGAACTCAGGGACTGATTGAACCCTTGACAACGTACCCATTCTTTCCTCAGATCGCAAGTGCTTCTGGAAGATGAGAGAGTAAATATTGTGTCTTGCATGAGCGTGTTGCGTCTTATAGAGAGTGCACCGTCGACCTCACCGTGAAACACCCGTACAAGAAGTGAGTCCGGTCCCAACACCGATTTGGTTCGGGTTTGGCGAAAAGTGAGACGCAAGCTGAGTCTTTGAATAGAGACTCCCCATTCAAGAAATTCGAGCCAGCTCCAGTTTGGCAAACCCTCTCCATTCAGGAAAACATGTTCGTGGTTTAAAAGAAGGTATCCTATTTGAAAAATACTTGTTAGAAATCGCCTACATCTACATCTACACTTTACAATCACTCTCTGACTATCGTTATTGACCCATTTACCCTCTACTTCGATGGGTTTTGATTTAGTGGGTCCTGGGTGATTGCTTGTGACGCTTTGAAAAAAAAAGATCACTTTCAACAGCAGAGAAGCGCAAGAGAGAATGAAGCAGCAGAGTGAACGCTCGCCGCTGTTGCCGCTGCGACCGAAGCGCCACGAGCATGCAGCAGCGTCTCCAGCGCCGCCACACCTCCACTCTTCGACGGGCGAAAAAGGCAGCGCTGACGCGTCAGATCCTCTGCCGGGCGAGCCGCAGAGCAGCTTTCTGGGCGGCAGTCAGACGATCCGCCACAGGAAAAAGGCGCGCTCGCAGCGGTCGCTCCACCGCGCGAATGAGGACAACTACAACGGCGGCCGCGGAGATGACAGCGGCGGCGGCAGTGATGGCAATGACAGCGACGACGGCGCAGACTCGACCGACTTGGAGGAGATGAATCACTCCGACCGCTTTGTGGACGAGAACGACAACGAGCACGCGAAGCGCGCGGCGGCGGACCGCAAGTTCCAGCGCGAGAAAGCCGCAACTGGCAGCGCTAGTGACGGCACTGCGGGTCTGCTTCCCATGGGACTCACGAAGCGCAAACCGCGTTGGCCCGGACTGCGCAACAAGCTAGCAAGGGTAAGGGAGCTGTTTCTTTTGCTGCTACCATATTGACGACCGTGTTCTATTTGCTAATGTGGTGCGTTGATCCACCCACCCACCCCTCATTGATTTAGATCTCGTCGACAAAAAGTGGTTCGGGGCAAGATGTGCTGCCGCGGATCAACGGACGCAGGAATCGCCATCGACCGTCCAATTTGCGCGGCGACGACGGCTACGGCGACTACTACGAAGCTGTCGCGATGGACCGGACGTTGCGAGCGCCGCCCGCGGATGCGCCGAAAGCGCGCATCGCAGCGTACTGCACGTGCGACCAGATCGCGCTCTTCAAACTGCTCAAGTGGCTCGACAAGACTGTTAAGGAGATGGCGGCAGGCGAAGAAACCAGTCGCCTGCGCATGGCCGGCTGGAAGAACAAAATGTACATGGGCGTGATCCACTCGACGCTCAGTGGCCGTGCAAATGATGAAGACGATTCGGATGCTTCTCACAAGCGACACTTGTTGCAAAAAGATGCGTTTTACTTTGCGTGAGTGGTACTTAGTTTTGTTTTGTGATTATGGTATGCTATGATTCTGACCTACTTACTTTGCTGGTTGTCTTTCTAATCGAACAGAACGGGTTGCTGCGTGTTTTGGGGACTTACGCGCGAAGAAGAGGCACTGCACTTGCAGGCTTTAGTACCGTTTTCCACTGGTCCTGTCGCGCAGATCGAAGCGGAGGACATGTTGTTCTCGTACGGCGAGGCGAGTCGCGTCGCGAACGACGAGATCTTGCTGAGTTCGGATGCAGTAGCGGAAAAGCTCGCGATCTCGTTCGCTATGTCGCAGTCTGCGAAGCTGGACGTCTTTGAAGAGCGTGTGGAGGATCGGATAAAGAACACAAAGCACATCCCGTCCAATTTGGCGACCACGGGCTCCATCCAGTACACGAAGAAGGACATCTCGAAGCTCATCGGTCAGCTCTTCATTGAGCTCGCGGACGTGAATCTGCACTCGGACATCCTGGACGAGCCCGATTTCTTCTGGGAAGACGACGAGTACGAGCCGCTCTACAAGCGCATGGTCAAGTACCTGGACGTGACGAGCCGCGTGAAGATTCTGAACAAGCGGCTGGATATTCTGCGCGAGTTGTGAGTTTTTGAGGGGTGCTGCTTCTTTGTATGTCCAAACTCACTTACCATGCACGGATACTGGTACTGACACTTGATGCTTGTTGTGTTTGTGGCTAATTATGACAGGGTGGAGGTTCTGAACCAGGAGCTAACTCGTCAGCACGGTACGAAACTCGAGTGGATCATCATCTGGCTGCTGGTGGCAGAGGTCGTCCTCGCGGTTGGCTGGAACATCATCGTGAAGGATCTGCTTGGATTCTTCAAACATTGAGAATGGCGGAGACAACTGCGAATGTGTGAGAGGAGACCCTTGGTTAATAGCCGAGTGAATGAACGACCAATGTGCGTGCTTATATCTTCACTGCCACACTCCAGGAGCCGCTGATTCAAGAGGCTTTGTTTCGTACAACGGACAGCAATGCCACAGCCTCGCGGTTGCGGGGTTCTGATCACAAATAGCGAGCGATGTTGGTATCTAGAACTTTCCATGAGATGCGCAAACTCGAGGGAAACTGCAGCCACTCCACCGCTGATCGCAACACGTTTTGTCCCTAGCGTACAACTGGCTTCTCTGGTGCACCAAAGTGCAAAGCAGTTGGTGCTGACCGTTCCACGAGACAATGGCGTACAACACACTACTTCAAATGCACTGTTGTGGAGAATTTCGCAACGTTGAGGAGAGAACTCGGACGGAATCGTGGATTTTGCTGCCATTTCATCTGATTCGTGAACTTGGAGGAGCGAAGCCTTCAAGTCGAATTGAATTGGGAGTCTAACAAAAAGAAGCCGACTATGCTGTGTCTAGGTGGCCTTTGCTTTCTCGTTCACAGCCATCTCGTCCGCGATCTTCCGCACCGTGACGCCCTGCCGTCCCCAGTGCGTCATAGGCACTTCCTGCATGTTGACGTACATGCGCTTGGCTAGGACGCCGAAGACCTGCGCGACGGTCTCGCTCGTGGCCTTGACAGTGTGGTGAACATTCTCGACGAGCACCTCGGTGTCGCGGATCTCGACGAATACAGTCGGCTGGTAGAAACGACACACACACGCGAGAACACATGTTAGATTGATTAGTATTCCTCGTCAATTGTTAGTACGAGTCAGTTTGGCTCATCCACCTCGTCCGAGTCGCCAAGGATCAGCGCCTGGCCCAGCGAAAGTTGCATCATGACCACTTCTTCGTAATTCTTGAGGGCCGGCGCGAGGGATTCCAGGAACGTGCGGGTCGTGCTGCGGACGTCAACACCGGCTCCCGGGAGGTTGCTGAGTATGTGGATGTATGGCATCGTTCGCTTGGGGTGCTGCTTGAGCTGGCACTGGCGAGTTAGGAACTGAAATGAATCTCCACTCGAGTGCAGATGTAGCCAAGTTCATTTTCTTTGAGGGAGAGCTGCTGCAGAGTACGAGTTATTTGATGACGGCAAGCATATGCCATCGCACGTCACTGGAGACGAGTGGCATCATGCTGGGATTAAATTCTCATTTCGAAGCAAAAACAGTAATTTTTATTGTGGCCACGGAAGAGCTCGCGGAAGCAAGCGCACACTGAGCTGTGATAGCAACCTTTGAATGTAATGAAACGAAGCCAGCACCACCAACTCGGTGATGCACCAGCTACTCGTTGAGAGTGGCGGCACCGACAGCATCACAACGAGCGCCTTTGTTGCCGGGACTGGTGTCCCCATGCTCGTGCAGAGACAGAAACCACTGCGATACCAGCACCTGTTGTCTTCACTCCCAACACAATTCCTGAGATCACCACAGCTGCCGCCAACAGCACCGCTCATACCGGCTCCTGCTCCCTTCAAATCCAGCACCCGCTGCTTCGAACGACGCTTGCCATGGCAGCCGTAATCGCTGTTGCCATTCGACTCTGTGCAAACGCGGACGTACTCAAACGTGCTTTGCGCCATACTGCAACTCGATATGCAGGTCCGCGAGAAAGTTTATCCGCTTGCCCCACTGGTTCACGTCCTGGGGCTAGTCGCTCTGGAACTGGTAGAAGAGCTCCAGCAGGTGCCTCCAACCGGCATTTTGTCCTGGTAACTTATCAGGCTCATAATCTGAAGACATAGGTTCGGTGGCTCGCAGGGCACGCAAACACGTCTCGGACTTTTTTGGCGCCACTGAAATCGGTTGGCACGTTCAGACAATAATTCGAACCCGACTAATCAAGGTGTACGATTAAGCAACATCCAGCCAATTGTCGTACTAAACTTAATGCACAGTATCTGAACTCGAGCTCTCCCCAATTCACCGAGTCATGAAAGTAGCGATTTTTGCTATGTTCTCCATGTAGATACAAACTCCACGGTATGGAACGTCAACTCTTCAAAGAGCTATCGGACACAGTCCAGTAGATCCTGATACCTACACAAGAGGCGGTCCTCTGGTGCCTTTCAACCGCAACAAAGCTGAACACTTGCTCGTGTCGAAGCAAGGTCACCTGTCCGTCGACAAAAGTCTGGTGACCGATGCTACAGTACTACCATTAAAATACGACCAGGATCAGTTTTGTTGTCAGTTTATTCGAGTGGGTATTAATTTCTCTAGTCGAACGCAACACACACACATCGAATGCAAACAAGATATGTCTGCAACCAGTCTGCGCTCGCAACTAGTAGCTACTACAGTACAGCACATAGCAGTCGGTAATTACGCACCGAGCGGGAACATGGGGCGGCCACTCATTGTCTCGTTCTGAGGCGTCTCGACCTGCACCACGTCCCAGTGCTCCACGAGCTTGCCATCCTTGATGCGGAAGATGTCGATCGTGATATTCGGCAGGGCGCCTGGGCGACCGCTCTGGCGTCCGTGCAACCAGACGAGGTCGTCGCCGGCCACGCTCGAGCCGAGCTCGTACTTGTAGGTGCTCGGGAGACTGCGGATGTACTCCTTGAGGCCTTCACGGCCGTCTGGCGTGAGCGGGTTGTTCTCTTTGTACCCCTCGGCAATGTAGTCGTCCATACGAGCCGTGTCTTTTTGGTTGAAGATTACGTCCACCGCCTCGGCCACGAGCTTCTTGTTCGCTTGGAGTGTGGTCTTGGCCATGCACAAGGTCGGGGCCTCGGACCCGCACGCGCTCGTGCCGTTCGCATGTGGCATCACCGTCGGAGTGATCGGGAACATGGGGCGACCACTGGCCGTTTCTGCCGCTGGCACCAGGGCCTGCAAGATGTCCCAGTGCTCGAGGAGCACGCCGTTCTCGATACGGTAGATGTCGACGGCGAGCAGGTTGTAGCTTTCCGAGTAGCTGTGGTCCCACACGAAGTTGCCCTCGGCGACCACCGTGCCGAACTTCAACTTGAGGGGGAAAGGAAACTTCTTCATGGCTACGCGGAGCCCGTCAGTGCCGTCCGCGGTAGTCGGGTTGTGCTGCGCGAACGTCGGGCTGAGGTATTGGTCGATCGCGGCTTGGCTCTTCTCGTTCCAGATCGCGTCGAGCGCCTTCACATAAAGCTCTTTGTTTGCCTCGAGGAGCGGGTCACATGGCTCGTACTGGGCCGACACGGACCCGAGAGCAGCAGCAGCAGCGGCGAACGCGAGAGCAAAGACCTTCATGGTTGGAGTGTGAAGGAGAGAGAGCGTGGAGGGGGGGAGGGAGGGGGAAGTGGGGAGGGGAGGCTGTCTCGGATGGAGGAGAATTGTCGAATGAAACTGAGGGAGCAGCTCGATTTGCTCAGGCTCCACACGCAAGTGACAAGTCCCTGTTGCAGTACATAACAGCAGCAGTAGTGGAATGAAGGTAATGCAAATCTCTCAGACTTCTCGTGGGAACCCTTGATTGATTATTGTACGCAGTACAGGTTTGTAGTTGTACGCGTACCAAATTACAGTACAGTATACCCTACTGACCATCATCATTTCCTCGTTAACCCTGATGATGTGCCACTTCCGTACTGTACATTTTCAGTCAGACAAACACTGACCGCGCTGATACAGTGTACACCTGCGATGATGTCGTTGGAAATGGGCAAATTGGAAAGTGAGTTGCATTAAATGAAAGACAGAACTCAAACACAAGATACAACTACAGGTCTAGTTCGCTTCTGTCATAGCTACATCTACCCTGGTTTCTTCGAGTTGCTGTTTTCAGTGCGCTCGACACGCGTTTACCGCGTGGCGGACGCGTGCTTGA
>JAADVN010000064.1:0-41791 GCA_023335535.1 Globisporangium spinosum
CCACCGAGGAGGCAGCCTCCTGGTGGTAGGTGGTCTTGTTGGCCAAGTTCTCGAAGGCGTTGACGACGACGTTCTGGACGAAGGTCGCGTCGTCAATCTTCTGCATTGGCACGCGCAAGATGTCGGCGGTGGAGAGCTGGGCGACCATGGCCAGAGCGGCGGCACCGAGGTAGAAGAGTGGGCGGAGCATGGTGGTGGTAGTCGGGGCGAGGCTTGGACTGGTTTGCGGCGATGGCAGGCACTTGAGGGCTTGGAGCTCAATTGAGAAGTGAGGAATGAATCGAGATCATCGCATGCCAGAGAATCTGGAACCGCTTCTCTCTCTCTCGCTCGCTCTTGCGGACGCTACATTACGCTGATGTGAACGAGAGAGGTAACAACTCGAGTGCGGGTCTTGCGATGTGAACAGTAGGTGGCTTGATGGATTCAGGTGCAACTCGCGGAGAAGAAGTCTTTGTGCACAGACCCTCACTCACTCCACTGCATTCGAATCGGCATGGCGTGGGTGCTTCGCACTATCGCTTGAGATAGGGAGCTTGGTTGACGAGCGAGCGAGGGAGATCGTCATGTTTCTGCCGCAGGATCAGATTTCGGCGACGTACCTTCAACCCACATGCATCACTTGCTCACATACAGCAGACCAGCAGGAATGCTCTCGGCCCTTCGATTTCCACTGTGAATCGCTACTCGCCTTGGCGTTGCGTGCACCTACAATGATGATTCGTTCGCAGGGTTCAGCCCGTGGTTACGGTTGTTCTTTCTCGAGGCCCGTTCGTTTGCTTCGATGCCTGACATCGTGGGGTCTCAGCGTCCTCAGTCACGTCATGACGAGCCGCTCTCACGACCCAAGATCCAAGATCTGATCTTGGATCGGGAAAAAGATCGCTGAGCACAGGCATGTTCTCTCTCCTCGTTGACATGCTGGATACGCACGGGCAACCTCCGTCAGAGAGAAAGGTCCCAACCAACCAATCTCCTGTAATGTAGCGTTATCGGTGCACTACGGAAATCTGGAAGACTCTTCGCGTCTGCTCCGTCCCCAAAGGAAGGGGGAGCAAGCTGCTCGTCTTTAAATGGTGTGGGTGTGAGCAAATCCACTCGGAAGTGTGATCGCGAAGGAAGGAAGGAAGGAAGGAATGCACAAACAGTGGACAAATGAAGGAACGAACGAACGAAGATCACTTCGCAAAATGATCTGATAACCGGAAAACAGCTGCCGGTGAGGACGTAAAACGTCCATCTGTCACGAGGACTTGTGACTCCCTTTCTCACCACATCAGAAGCTCAACTGTCTGTCCCAGTACAACCTGCCTTGGCTGTCCCCACCCACTGGTCTCAGCGGATGGCGCTGAGTGCGCTTTGGAGCTCCTTGATCGAGTGCGAGAACACGTCGTCCATTTGCTCGTCGGTCATTGGTCCACACACCCCGGGCTCGTTGCATGACAGGGGGTTCCTTCATCACCACTGGAGCCTTCAGCGGCTTGATCACCTTGAGCCCCTGCTTGTACTTCTTGGCAGCCTTGGCACTCTCGCGCTTGCGCAGCACGCGCACGTCCTTGCAGATGGGACTCTGACTCGCAAACTCCTTTGCCTGGGTCGTCAGCGACACGCCCTTGCATGGGATCCCGAGAAACGAAGAAAGCCCGGAAGTGTTGGTGCTGGTGTCGCCAAGGCTAGTCTTCCTAGGAGTCTCCAAGCGTTTCTGATGCTGACGGTGGCCTCGGTCGGAAGACTTGGGGCGATTCTGCATCGGATCCCTCCAGCAAATCTCGCGCTCGACATCTTTTGGAACGCTTCGGAACTGTGGAAACATTGAAGACCTCGGTTGCCGACTGGACTCCTGCGCAATGACTTCGCCGTGCTGCTCACTCTCGTTCTTGCGAGCTCTCTGATTTGCCCCCTTCATATTGAGTTCCTCCTGAAGCCGCAGTCGCTGCAGCTGGTCAAGCGCAACGAGCAACTGCTGGTGCCTCTCATACTCTCTCGCCGCCGCGAGTTTTGCTTCGGCACTGCCTCCCCTGTCTGAACTCTTTGATCCGAAACTAGCACCGCCGCCACGCACGCTAGGGTTTTCTTCTTTGCCAGGCACGGTCTCTGGAGTCGAATCGGCTGTAGGGCTGATAGTGACACCGAGCGACTGCAGTTGTCTGGTTAGAATCGCACGCTCATCTTGCCTCTCTTTCGTGATGTTGCTGCTGCTAGAAATTGTGTAGCGATCGTGGAAATACCTCTCCAGATGCGCGTGCACGGCTGGGTCCTTGAGGATACTGGCTGCTGTGCGGCGAGCCGCCGCGTCCACCTGAAGCACCGCTGAGACCAAATTCTGGAGTCTCGAGGAGAACTTTGTCCTGGGCAGCGGCGCGAACCGACCCTTGCAGATCTTGTTGACCAGCGCCGGCGAGCTCTTCGCGGCGAACGGCGGGTCGCCCGCGCACACCTCATAGAGCACGCACCCGAGCGACCAGATGTCGGACGCGAAGCTGTAGGGTTTGGCCTCGAGCGTCTCCGGCGCCATGTACAGCGGCGTACCAATCACGGTGGACTCCATCTCGTACGTGCCGCTAAGCTCGTGCGCGATCCCAAAGTCGCCGAGTACGAGAAAGCCGACGTTCGAGAAGAAGATATTGGCGGTCTTGATGTCGCGGTGCAAGATCTGCAGCTGGTGCATGTGGTGTAGTCCCAAGCAAAGCTGCAGGAACCAGAACCAGATCAGGTCCTCCGTGGGGCGATGGCGAAGTCCGCCATTGCTATTGCCACTGCCATCGTCGCGGTGCTTTTGTAAGTATGCACACAGGTCACTGCCGGAGCAGAACTCCATCACGATGCGGCTCGTCCTCTTTGTTTAGAAGAACCAGAAGCCGCAGAGGAGGGAAAAGCGTCGAGGAACCGGATGAGGTTCGGGTGGCTGAGCTTCCTCATGAGCTGCACCTCCATCACTACAGGCGCAGACGATGACGCATTGGGTGAATGGTGGATGCTATGGATCTGCTTCACGCATACGAGCCGCCCGCCGGCTTTCTTCTCGCGCATCAAGAACACTTTCCCGAACGAGCCCTCGCCCAGCAGCTTGATCCTAACGAGCAAAATTCACACAAAGAGACACACACACTGAGTCGGAGTACTGAAGAGTATCATGAGGGCTCTCTCACGCCCTCCATAGACCAAGAGAGCAGAGCAGAACGTACTTAACATAGTTCTCCATGCTGAAGCACTCGGCTTATGTTTGTCGCGTCGGATTCCTCCTCGCGTGGCTCCAGTGCTCTTCGTCCATGTGCCAACAAGGACGTGCGCTCTAAATCAGAACGGAGCCAAAGCCGCACGTAGCAAATAGGAATAACGGCCTCGGCTTGCTCTGTAACTGCACGTGCTTTCGATTCGATTAAATACACTTTCTTTGCCTAGCGCTCTCTTTCTCTCTCAGTGTTTGGCAAAAATGAACTCACACCACATTCGCTTGTTCCTCTACAGCCACACGCCACCATCCTCGTCCGCGTCGTTGTCGTCCTCGCTCTCGGACGTGGACCATTCGCGCTTGAACACGGGCGACGTGCGCTGTCCGCCAGACTGCTCGCTGCTCTCGTGGTAGTCGCTCTGGTTGTTACCACGACCAATGGCGGCAATATCCATGGGTTTCCCGATCGCATGGAGTGATGACCGCAGCGAGCGGATCATCGCCACATCCTCATAGGAGTCTGGGTCATCGTCGTCCGCAGCGTTGGAACTCTGGTTCGACCGGTTGCTGCCGCCAAAGGACGACGCCGTGAGCCGCCGCTCGCGCTCCAGCTCGCTGCGCACACGCTCCAGCTCGTCCTCCATCTGCGCGATGTTCTGCTCTTTCTCCAGCTTGAGCTTGAGCGACTGCTGCCGCGTCTGCTCGAGCGTGGCCTGGAAGCACTCCTCCATTTCCTGCACCGCGGCGCGCAGGCGCTCGGCCTCAAGGCGCGCGGCCTCGAGCTCGTCCTCCAGCTCCACGTGGCGCGAGTCCTTGGTCGCGTCTTCGCTCAGCGGTGTGAATTTGCGCAGCGTGCTGATCTCCGGCAGCCCGATGCGCGAGTGCAGCTCGTTGATCAGGTCGCGCTTCTGCACCTCGCGCTGCTGGGGGGTCTGCTTGGCGAATGGTTGGTGGTGGGGTCCACTTGAGGAGGACAACGAGGAGGACGTCGACGTGATAGACGAGACGCTCGATCGGCGCTCCAGCGTGTCGTCGTGTTCATGGTCCTCTTGCGACTCTTCGTCGTCACCCTCAACGTCGTTGTGGTTGTTGTCGCTATCCTCGCCTAGACTGGCTCGCTGCAGCGCCTCTTCGGCCTTGCGCGCGCGCCGCTCGCTCACCACGCGGCGGAAGCGCGCGCGCACTTTCGTGAGCAGCACGAGCTGCTTGAGCTTCTGCGACATCTCGCTATTCTCGGACTTCATCTTGGCCACCAGCGCCTCCTTCTCCGTCAGCTGCTGCTCGTTCGCGCGCTGCGACTTGGCGAACGCCGCGTCGATTGCGGTCTCGCTGCTGTCCACCGCCATGACGCTGCTCACCCAGTCCGAGAGCCCCTCGGCGCGCTCCAGCAGCGCCAGTGCTTTCTTCTTAACGCTATAGGTGCATGCGTCCACAACACACAATAATCGACTGGTGGTCAGTATAAGCCAGACAAGGCCAAAAGCGTATTATAGTGGGTACATACATGGTTTGCAGATGCGCGACGTGCTGCTGGCGGCCGATGCGGATGAGCTGCTGGCCCGCGCAGATGTACAGGTCGATCGCCGTGTTCACATTGCGGCTGCGCTCGTTCTCAATCGCCTGTTGCGCGATCTGCACCGCCTCGCTGTACGCTGGGCCCAAGAGACTGGCCACTGAGACCCCCTGGCTGGCGGTGGTAGAGGCATCGCTGCTGGCATGCGACTGCTGTTGTTGTTGCTGCTGTGGCGGCTGGAAGCGGAGGCTGCTGGCGCTCTGACTGCTCGCGGACGAGCGCCTCGGCATGGCCATCACGTCTCCGAGCACCACGGGCGTCCGGATGGACGACGCGCGCCGCGGCTTGGCGATGGGTGCGTCTGGCCACGGGAGCCCCGCCGCAACTGGCGCTTCGGGCCAGTCGACCGCGTCCACGGATGCAGTAACCAACGGAGCAGCGGGCGAAACAGGAGCCGCAGCTGAACGCGGTGCTGCTGGCGCTGCGCTCGGAGACGCGGGCGGGAGGCCGCCGCTGCTGCCCTTGGACGCTCGTAAGGCGCGCAGACGCGCTTCCAGGTCCATGCGCGACGTCATTTTCTGTTGTGATTGCAATAGGCGCGTGATCTGCGAAAAGAAAATGACAAGCATCCACAAAAAGTGGATTTTTTTCACAAGGAAAAAGAGGATGGAAGTACCGTAAGATTCGCTTAACTAAGCAATTAGAATTTGAAGCGAGCTTTCTGTTTCTTGACTATAATCCAATTTTGCAATAATGGCGGGTTGTCATTTTCAAAACACTTCAAAAAGCCATGGACGCGAACACCTCCACCACCGCTGCGGACATCTTTGCGCGTGCGCTGCGCGGCGGCGAGACGCCAGCAGGAGCCGACACATCCACCACCAGCAGCGCGAATAGTAACAGCAGCAGTAGTGGCGATGCCATTGGCGGCTTCCTCGTGTGTCTGGATGTGCCGCAAGCCACCGAGTTCGGCGTGGACTACGAGGTCTTCCGCACGGGACCTAAGTTCCAGGGCGTCAAGTTCCTGCCGCTTGGGATCCACTTCGTAGTGTTCCGCTCGCGCGAGCAGGAGCATGGCATCCGCCAGGGCTTCTTCGTGCGCGTGGAGCACCATTCGCAGGTGATCGTGCGCGAATGGAGCGCCGAGAAGGAGGAGCTGGGGCCGCCCCGCCCCGGACTCAACATGAAGCATCTCGAGCGTACGTGGCCTTGTTGTCTGTCTATACATGTGTGTGCATGTCGCCTTGTTGTGCTAGCAGTACTAGCTGTTGCGCTGTTCGTTGGCTTCGTTTAGATGCGGTGCTTTCATTCCAACTGGACAGCGGACTCGGCGCGTATCCGAAGCAGCACCACAAGATCTGGACGCGCATGACCAAGTACATCTCCGGCTCGGTGCTGCAGGTAAGGTTTCCCATGTCTTCCCATTTACAATTCGCCGTTTGCAGAGGAGAGCCATCCATCCTAATCTGAGGTTTCTGTGACTTGCAGCGATGTGGCGTTGAGCTCGGCGCGCTGATCCTTCCTGGCGACTCGGATCTCCTCTCGGACGCGGCGCAGGAAGAGGCGCAGGCGAGCGTGACGCCGTTCTTCCCCGACCTTCCGCGCACCGTGCGCTTCACGCCGCTGCTGCCGAAACGCAAGCAGAACAGCGCGTCGCTGTCAGCAGTCGAGCGAACGCAGTACCATTTTGACCGGAGGTATGTGAAGTTGGTTGCCATTGTTCTGTTGCAGGTAATCCAGCGAACTGACAATGTGCCTCTTGGATGCACAGTGCAATGCTGGAGGAGCTGCTGAGCCATGAGTTCAACGGTCACTGGCAAGAGCTCATGGGCGAGTTCCAGCTCGCATTCGTGGTGTTTCTGCAGCTGTCGTCACTCGCGGCGCTGGAGCAATGGAAGCAGGTGAGTGTGTCCGTCTGCCATTGGTTTGGTTTATTCTGATCCATTTCTTCTGACTGTAATGCTTTGCGTCCTCCATGTGGTTGCTAGTTTATCGCAATGCTAAGCTCCTGCGACCGCGCGCTGCACACTCAGTTACCGCTCTTCATAGCATTCCTGAAACTTTTTCGAGTGCACCTGGAGCAGGTTCATGGGTTGATCCATTATTTATGTACCTCTCAGTTGATGTGGACATGGATGGCTGACTCATGACAATGATTGTCGACATTTCTTTCTGTAGATTCCAGAAGACTTCTTTGTTGACGAGATGACGAGCGAGAACTTTTTGCGGCCGTGTCTGGTCTCTCTATTCGAGCTGCTCGACGACCCGGAAGCCCCACAGCAGGTGCGTAAACGAAGCCATTTCTATCATTTGTTTGGTGCGCTGGTGGTGCACCTGACAACGCACTGGTTCTCTTTTTAGTAGCCTTGTAAATTGGTTCTGACAATGTTTTGTTTCTTTCGTGTGAATGAACATGCAGCTGCGACGCCATGCGCTGCAGCTGAAGCAGGTGGTGCAGACGCGCTTCGGATTGGACGTGTCGACTATCGACGCAGAGGAGTTCGCGCCCGTGATCGTCCCCGAAGAAGAGGTGCGTGCGTGCGTCCACTCTGAGCTCAACGAGCATTTCCAAGATTCACTCATTGCACATATTCTCTCTCTCCCATCGTAGCTCTTCGCGACCACGAGTCTCCAGCCACAGCAGCAGCAGCAAACGCCGCGGGACGATGACGACGCGAACGCGCAGATCGCCGCGGCCTTCCTCGCAAGTAAACGCACCATGTGACAGCCGCGCGTAGCCATTCATCTCGCAGCGTCCACTGTCCGATCGATACCTACAGTATTTGCAAGATGAATGAAAAAAATGGAGCTCTTCACGCTTTTCTCATTTTTTGTTGTTCTCTTTGCTGCGACCATCACTCTTACAATCCACTCAATTAGGCCAAACTTCTATTTTAGCGTGGCTACACTAATTCAAACCATGCTGCTTTAAGACACAGCAAACGTTTGAATGAGAGAGCATGCACATAAGTCCGAAGTTCGAATAAGTACGCACTTGTGGAGCAGATTTTGCGGATCTACATCCCATGCGAACAAACTGGCAGTGTGTTCGTGTTCCACGTTTGTTAATCAATGTTTGTATCAACCATGTTAACCAACAGATCTGCCCTGTATTTGTTCGCGCAACGCATTTGATGCATTGTAACTTTCGACTATACTGGATCATCGCAACCAGCAGAGTAGTCTCCAAGCTTTGAACCTTCGAATTGTGGAGTTCCGTAAAGGTCGTATTTGAAATAATCTGCATTATTGACATCTCAACAATCTGCGGGATGCCACGTACTAAAGAATCACCACAGGTATTGGCAGTCTCAGGATCGCTCTGTGGTTCAAGACCTGCGACTATGGAGGTGGAGTGTATGCTGCTCAGAATGCCTTTCGTTTCTGTTTTGGAACGCCTCATCTCACCAGAAATCGATGTGTGGGTGGTGTTCTCGCTCGAAGAGAACTAATGAACACTGTTCATTTATGCATGCATGTCATCGGGGTCTCTATTGATGAAACTGGCGAGGAATCCATTTGGATTCGGGGAACCAGAACTCAGGGTGAGTACGCACGTTTCCCTACCTAATCCCAAGTGTCACGTAATTGCGCAGTTTCAACATGCGTATATATCCGAGATGTCACTGTCGTGCAGCGCACTTTCGTTCGTGAAGTTGTGTGCACCACCTAAATCCAGGCGTCTGGCGGTGGTGTGGGGTGTGGGTGCCGCGCAAGCTTTTGTGTGAGGGGAGCCTAACAAGCGGCGGGAGCGAGCGAGCCAACCCGCGCATGCGAGAGAAACGAAAAAGCTCCCAACGCAGCAGCACATTACGCGCAGCAGTGGCAGGTCGAGCGTTCGTTCAGGCTTTCTTTTCTCATAGTAGGAAGAGAGCGGACTGAAGCAGGATTGAGAGAGTGACGGCGTCCGGAATTGATGGAAACATGAGCAAGCCCCACCACAGCACCAACAGCACCCCCGCCCCGGCGCACCCGCGGCCGGTCTACAACGTCAATGCGCCGGGCTTCCAGCCGCAGTACCTCCAACAGCAACAACAGCAACAGCAGCAGCAGCAACAGCAGGCGCCGCACTACCATCCGCAGCAGCAGTACCAGCCGCAACACCATTACCAGCAGCAGCACCACCACCACTACCAGGGCGGCGGCGGACCGCGCGGCCACTACCAGCCGCACCACCACCAAGGTTTGTGTTGTGTGAACGAGATCTTTTTATATGGAGGTGGTGTGTGAATATATGGGTGGATGCATGGAATGACTGATGTGTATGTGTGATGTGATTGCGAATTGTAGAATACAGACCAAAGGGCGGCGTCCCCCCTGCCGTCGCAGCACAGCAGCAACATGAGATCCAAGATCCCGCGCAGGTACGATTAGGATCCTGTCATGTTTGCCCCCTACTACGTCGTAGCTAGCATAGTGTGTATGGGAGCTGGTTGTAACTTGGCTGTCTGCTTTGCGTCTTGTTGTAGCTGCCCCCACAGGAGAACGGCGAACCGATTCACGTAAACCCATACAAACAGGGAGGCGGATACCAGCAGGTAGAGAGAGCTACCATACCATATCGTTGTGTGGTGTTCAGTCGTCTCACCAATGGATCCGATTCTAATACGCCAACCCAACTTGTATTGCTATGTCACACTGCAGCATGGTCGCCCGTACAACGGCCCAGTGTTCACACCAGGAGCCGGCATCCCTCAGGGTGGTCCGAATCACCATGCGTCTCCGCAGCACCAGCCGATGCGCGGTCCGCCAGCGTCTCAGGGAGCCGGGGGCTACCCGCAGCCATACCAGCCGCGAATGCGAGGGCCGCCTCGCGGAGTGCCGCATGGTCAGCAGCAGTACGTCCCGCGCGGCGCGATGCCTCAACAGGGCCACCCGCAGCCGTACTACCCGCACATGCAACAGCAGATGCCGCCCGCGTATATGATGGGCGGGCAGCCGGGCATATACATGCCGCAAGCGCAGATGCCGCCGTACATGACGATGCAGAACGTGAACATGGGGATCCCAGGGGGCATGCCAATGCAACCGATGCACCAGCCACAGCACCAGCCACCACCAAAGCGTGAGAGCAAAGCGCTGGAGATCGTCGACCCGAAGACCGGCAAGCCGATCATGCTAGGTGGCAAGAAGAGCGACGATGCGGACGAAAAACCGGCGGCGCCAGTAGTGACACCAGCCGCTGCGGCTGTAGAGGCTGCGAAGAAGGATAAAGCGGAAGCTCCGGCCCCAGCCAAGGCTGCTGCTCCTGCAGCTGCTCCAGCTAAGGCCACTGCGGCTCCAGCTAAGACTGTGACCACCAGTGCGCCAGCGCCATCGAGCCCAAAGAAGGAAGCCAAGCAGAACGGGACGCCAAAGTCCCCGACCAAGTCGCCACAGAAGAAAGCAGTGTCAGTAGAGAAGACTGCGACGCCGAAGAAGGAACCTGTTCCTGCGCCTGCTGCGGCGCCTGCCAAGCCAGTCGAAGCTCCAGCCAAGAAGGCGGAGGCGAAGCCAGCAGCGGTCGTGGAGAGTAAGCCAACGCCAAAGAGCCCTACAAAGACGGCCAAGAACGGTGCTGTCGCTGCTGCCGCGCCAGCAGTGACGTCTTCTCCGAAGGCGGTGACCAAGAAGGAGCCTGCGCCACAGCAGGCGAGCCCGAAGAAGGCTGCCGTCAAGGCCGACATCTCGCCAAAGAAGAAGGCCCCTGCAGCCGCTCCAGTGCGTCAGGACAGCGGCTCTTCTCCAACGAAGAAAGCGCCAAAGGCTGACGAAAGCAAAGCCCAGCCAGCGCAAGAGAAGACGACTGAGAGCGTGAAGGAAGTGAGCGTGGTCGCGACCAAGACGTCGGGCAAGACGACCTACAGCGTCGAGATGCTGTTCAGCTTCCGCGAGTTGTACACTGAGCTGCCGGAAGCTGTGACCGGGCCGGACTCCAAGTGGCCGTCCATGGAGGTTGTGAACGATGGCCCATCGCGCGGAGGCTCTAGCAGAGGACGCGGCGGCGGCGGCGCTTCCAACTGGGAACGAAGCGAAAGCAAGGGCGGCGCTGGGTTGACCCGTCAGAGTTCGCGTGGCTCGACTGGCAGAGGCGGCGGTGGCGGTGACCAGTGGGCTCGCTCGCAAGAGCCGCCAAAGCGCGGCGGCGGCCGAGGCGAGCGTGGTGGAGGACGAGGCGGTCGTGGCGGTCGCGGACAGGTCCAGGAACCGCTGCTGGATGGCCCAGTGAAGCCGTTGGAGCGATCGGACAACCGTTGGATCCCAGTGAAGGCGACGTCAGGACTGGAGGCGACGAAGAAGAAGGTGTACAGTATTATGAACAAGATGACGCGCGAGAAGTTCGACCGTCTGGCCGCGCAGCTCACGGACATTGACATGGAGAGCCTGGAGATGCTGCAGAGCGTGATCACGATCCTCTTCGACAAGGCGCTCGGCGAGCCGCACTTTTGCGATATGTACGCGGACCTGTGCGTACACCTGGAGCAGAACTGGAAGGTCTGGTCGTTCCTGCAGGTTGTGCAAAACGACGACGACAACACTTTCTACTGGACGACCATGTCGGAGTCGGACACGGAGGTCGTGGGTCCGTTTGATTCGCTGAGCGAGTCTCTGGAGTCTGCGAAGAGCGACGAGTTTGAGCCATCGCCTGCACCTGCGAACATGAAGCTCAGCGAAGTGCGCATCCAGAACCAAAAGTTCATCAAGGTGTGGGCGGAAGAGCAGGACGGCCAGCCAAAGCAGTACTACTGGTCGGGTCAGCTGCTGGAAGATCTCGGCGAAGAGCAGGCGCTGAACGGACCGTTTGAAAGCTTCGACCACGCGAACCGCACGGCGACCAAGGCGTGCTCGTTCAAGCGCATCTTGTTGAACGCATGCCAGGAAGAGTTCGAGAAGGACAACATCTACGAAGAGCTGGAGGAGACGTACAAGAAGAACAAGGCGGAGGGCAAGATCACCCCCCAGGAGGAGGCCGACTACCAGGAGAAGCGCATGCTCATGAAGAGCCGAATGCTCGGCAACATCCGCTTCATCGGCGAGCTCTACCGCAAAGGCATGCTCCAGGAACGCATCATGCACGAGTGCATCATGAAGCTGATGGGCGTGCACGTGAAGGACTCGGTGCTGGCGTCGACCCACCCGAACGACTCCCCCGATGAGGAGAACCTCGAGTCGCTCTGCAAATTGCTCACCACCATGGGCAAGGACTTGGACAAGAAGGGCTCGGGCCAGGGACCGATGAACAGCTACTTCCAGTACCTCGAGAAGGTGCTCCTGAAGGACAAGCGTCTCTGCTCGCGCATCAACTTTATGATCAAGGACGTGATCGACTTGCGCGGGAACCGCTGGGAACCTCGTCGCAAGGAACTGAAGACAAAGACGCTGACGGAGATCAGAAAAGAAGCCGAGCGCGAGCTGCAGAAGCCGCCAGTTAGTACTCCTTCCGGTGGAGACAGAGGCGACAGAGGTGATAGAGGCGACCGAGGTGGTCGCTCGGATTCGTTCCGAATGGACAACCGCCGATCGAACTCGTCTCGTGACAATTTCTCGTCGCAGGGACGATCGACCATGGCGCCAGTGTATCACTCGTCGCAATCGATGAACAGCCGAAGCAGTGGCGGCAGCAAGGTGACGCTGCCGCTTGACCGTGGTTCTCGCAACATCCAGCGTGACGACTCGATCAAGACTGGTCCTCAGGGCCGTCCTGCATCGTTTGGCGGTGCTCGCAAGGGCGCTGCAAGCGGCACTGGTGGCGCTCCAGCGAGCTTTTCGTCGCGAAGCCGCGCGAACCCAGCGGCTGCAGGACCAGAGAGCAGCAGCAACAGTAGCACGAGGTCTGTGAAGAAGGAAGCCGGAGCGCCAACGCGTGAGCCTCTGTCCGAGGCGGCGAAGGAGAAGATCGCAAAGCGTGCGAAGTCGACCGCCGAGGAGTATGTGTTGATTGTGGACATCAACGAAGCCGACGCTTGCTTGGCTGAGCTGCTAAAGGAGTTCAACAACCATCCTGAGGTTGCCCAGTTGTTTGCGAAGGAGATCCTGCAAAGCGCGATCGAGGCGAAGAACAATGTGCGCGATGGCATGTTTGACATGCTGGAGAAGCTGGTTCTGGAGAAGAAGTCGCTTCCATACGACGGTATTCGCCACGGTATCGAGAAGATGATTGAGCTGGCGGTTGACCTCTGGTGCGATGTGCCAAAGCTCCACGAGCACGTGGCGGACATTGTCGTGCGCTTCATGAAGGAGTCGGCGACCACGGGCGTGTCGTTTGACTGGCTCGTGTGCGGCTGTGGGAAGCAGCTGGACGCCGAGATCTTCGACGAAGTGGTGCAGGGCGGCTTCTTGGCGGCAGCCAGTGGCCACTCGCTGAAGCTGCTCAAGAAGAGCGATCTCGAGAAAGCCAAGCAGGAAGTGCGCGCGACTTACTCGACGCTGCAGAGCCTGTTCGCCCCGCACGACCGCGACGCGAAGAGCATTCAGCGCTGGATCGCCAAGTTTGACATCGGTGACGTGCTCCCGTTGGAACCTGCGTTTGGGCTCGTGGACCTCGCGAACAAGACGGAGTCGTACGACGAAGTGGTGAGCTGGATCGAGAAGAACATCCCGCACGATCTGCGCACGGACAGCGTGTTTGCGACCCACACGTGTCTGTTCATCCTCGACCACTATAAGAAGGGCGAGCTGCCGTCGTCCGAGCGATGCATGCTGCTCACGGGTTTCTGCGGCGACGTGGAGACCCAGGCGCGCCTCATAGCTGGCATTTTCCAAACGCGAACTGACAGTGGTGAGCGATTTTGCCTTACAGTATTTGATGAGGACTTACTTTCGTGCCTCGTACTAAACCTGTTTTTTTTTTGTTTTATTTCTTTGTAGCCGAAATCAAGCAACTGCTCTCGCACTTGAAGAAAGAAGGCGCCGTGATGCCGGCCGCGTTCTCCAAGTGGTTGGAGCTGAAGAACGACACGAGCGTGAGCCGAAAGCAGGCGGTGGCCGACTACGGCAGCTTTGTGGATGAGCTGGCGCGCAGCAAATAGAGAGTCAGGTCAGGGTCAAAGAGAGAGAGCGAGAGAGACTGAGAGAAGATGGCGTGGGAGTGAGGAGCTCTTCTCGCTGTCCTGCTCTTTACGAGCAACAAGTAGCAGCAGCGGCAAGTGGTGCGTCATTCCCAGCCAGTTAGTTACGAGCGAGAGAGAGAGAGAGAGAGAGAGAGCGATATCTATGCGAGAGGACGGCTGGTGCAGTGAGAAAGTGAGATCGAGCGTTTGACTGGATGACAGGTGAGCTGTTTGGCTCGCAGCCGTTCATTCATTCCACTCATTGCCCACCCATCAAGCGGCTGCCTTCTCGCCCTCTGTCTTGCTTTGTGGATGGATGGATAAAATGCATTTGTTGAGCTTTGAGTGCACGAGTGTCTTATGGTGTTGTGCATGTATTCAGGACCTGTCAGAATTTGCTATTGCGAGGCGGACGCTGCTGCAGGAACGACTGCTCTTTCTCCTAAAGCTGCAAACAAACACGTGACAAGATCACAAGGCAATCAGACATCTCAACATCTCCACAAGCTACAGACAAGCCCAATGTCTTACCTCCCGCGAGCGGTTCTGCGTCTCGGAGACCACGACGGCGCCGTTCGCCTGCGCGCTGCCGGTCTGCTTGTGGATCTTGTCGAGGATGCTCGTGTTGAGCTGCACCTCGAGCGCGGTCTGGTCCGCTTCGAGCAGCCGCTGCTCCTTGTCGCCCATCTGCTGCCGCAGGATCTCCTGCTGGATCATGTTGTGCATCGCGCGCTGCTGGTTGGTGAGCTTCTCGCGGCGCTCGGCCTCCATGCGCTCTTGCTTCCAGAGCTCCGCTTGCTTGTTCAGGTCGCGCTTCGCGGTGTCGTCGCGCACTTTCTTCTCCATCTGCTGTTTGAGGTACTCCTGCTGCAGGCGGTTCTGGGTCTCGGCGTCGGCTTTCTTCTTGCGCTCGGTCTCGGCCTGCTGATTGAGGTACTCCTCCTGGAAGTGACGCACGCGGGCCTCTTCCTCGCGGGCCTTGGCGTCCATGCCGGCCTTGGCCGTGTCGTCGAAGAACTTCGTCTTGACCTTGATGTTGTTCACCATGTCTTCGAGCTGCTTCTTGCGCGCGGCCTCCTTGGCGTCCTCCATTCGCACGTAGTCGCCTACGAGCTTCATCTCAAACTCGCGCTCCTTCTCCTTCTCCTGGTGCTTCTTTTCCTTCTCCTGGTGCTTCTTCTCCTTCTCCTGGCGCTTCTTCTCAAGCAGCGCCTGGTTCTCGAGCGCGACGAGCCGCAGCCGCTCCTGCTCGCGCTCGCGCTCGCGGCGAGCGTGCTCCTTCATCGTGTCGTCCTCTTTTTGCTTCTTGAGCAGCTCCGCCATCTTGGACTCCTGGGCCTTCTTGATCTGCAGCTCGCGCTCGTACTGCTTCATCTTGGCGAGCCGCTGCTCGTTCTGGATCTGGATGAGCTGCTTGGCCTTCTTGAACCGCTGTTGCTCCTTGCGGCGCTCGTCTTCCTCCATCTCGCTCAGGCGCTGCATGTTGTCGTGATGGGACTTCTCGCTCGCCTCGCTCTCGACAGCCTTCTTTTGGTGCTTCTGGCTCACTTGCGCACTCAGACGCTCGGCGAGCCCCGCGCGCTGGCGGAACTTGATGTCTTGCTTGCGCTTCGCCTCGAGCTGCTCTTCCACTGAGCTGAACTTGACGATCTCTTCCCAGATGCCGTTGTTCTTCTCTTTCTTGGACGACACGCGCGGCGGCAGTCGAAAGCCCGTGCCCAGCTGCTGGAGCTGCGATTGCGTTAGGTACACGTCTTCGTCCACACCGTCACTACTTCCACCGTTGGACTGTCCGTTGATCTGGGAACTAGAGCCTGCTCGCGCTACTCTCGACGGCTTTCGCTGCATGTCGCCGCTTCTCGCGGACCAGTCTTTACTTCCTGATGACTGGCGTCCCGACTGCTGTTTGTCCCTGTTGTTCGTTGTCAGCTCCTCGTAGTTCTCTTCAGGACCGGAGCCTTTTGTCGCTACAGCGAGCGCCAGTCGCTCATGGCGACGCGCGCTGAGCCCCTGGACGATCAACGCGAGCGCGTCGCTCGAGAGATCGGGCGGCAGATTGCGCTGCTGGAGGACCTTGAGCACCTGCGTCGCCAGTTCTTCCGCGATCTTGGGGGACTTTTTGAGCTGCTGCTGGATGCGCGCGCACATGGTGAGCCGCAGATTCTCCATCTGGAACTGCTGCGCTTTGTCGTGAAGCTTCTCACGGTCCACGGTGCGCACCGACCCCCTGAGCCAAGTACGAGCGTAGTCATCAGTGAGAGCTCCAGTTGGCAACGACAATGCCAAGAGCACATAACGATAGCAATAGCAGTATCGGATAGAAGGCACAGATACGCACATAGAGAGCATGGACTGCATGTCGGAGCAGTTCGCCCCGCGTCCGACCGCTTTGCCAGTCACGCTTCCGAGTTCTTCGCTGCGAGAAGCTTTGCTGGATGATGGATGCGCTTGTTTCCAGTCTCGAGCACGTAGCGGCAGTGGCAGCAGCGGCAGCTATCTCTTCAGCGCAGTGGCACGAAGACGATGGATACCTGCAGCTCAGGCATCCATCCTGTGCGTCTCGCTCCTGCATCGCGAAATAGCTCTTTCGGAACGCCAGCGAGTCCTATTAATAAGCATAACAGTTGCGTTTGAATTGGCGGCTCGAAATAGTGTAGCCATGTTAGGTATATTAGGACTTCCCATGTGGGTTCAATCACGTTCAGTAGATCTCCTGTCAAAAACGATCGTATCGTGTTTGAGAGGGTAATGGTGGTGTGGCCCACACCACACAAATCTGCCAGCAATTTTCAAAAAACAAAGAAAGCGGCAAGAAGAAGAATGGTGCGGGTGTGGGCGTGTGCATGGGGACCGCGTTGAGGCTCTGTGTGTTAGTCTCCTAACTGTGCGTCTGTGTGTAATTGCATCCCGTAGGCAACTGCAGAGAGCGTTGCAACGAAGCTAGCGGAAGCGCAGACGCGTCTGACAAAGGTCGAGCGCCAGATGTCCGATCTGCAGAGCGTGGAGCGCGTAAAGCAGCACCTGCGCGAGGCGAAGCTCTCCAGCGCGTTCCTCAAGACCGCGCCAGACAGCTACTACTCGTGGTCGCTGCAACAGAGAGCGTACGAGCTGTGGCTGTTAACGGTACAGTGTCTTTTACAGGAGTCTCATGGGTGTGTATGTTTGGTGTCATTAGATTGTTCCTCGGATGCCAGGTGCCGCACCTCTGCAAGAGCATCATCGTCGAGAACACGGCGTGTACGAACGCCGACATTGAAGACCCTCGCAACAGCCGATTCTACTGCGTGATCCTCCAGTACAACTCCAAGCTGAATGCCGAGCAGCTTATGCGCTTCGTGCGCAACCTGATCCCCGAGGCGGAGCGTCCTGGTCGCAAGCACTTCAACTTCCAGCACGCCCCAGGCAACGTACGTTCTTGCTGTATACATGACGCCATACGTGTTGCCTTACTAAGTCATGTTGTAATAATGTCGCTGACACTGACATGTCTGTGTATGCTCAGATGTCGGAAGAGCTCACGGGATTCCAGCACAACGGCGTGGCTCCGTTCGGAATGAAGGCGCCAATTCCGGTATGTTGTCATGCAGCGCCATCTCATTCTAAGCACAGTTCTATCGAGGTTGATGCTTACTGTTTGTATTGGAATGCTCGCACAGGTGGTTGTATCGGGCGAAGTCGCGGCGCTGGAGCCGTCGTTCATCTGGCTGGGTGGCGGCGCCGAGACCGTGAAGCTGCGCATCGGCGTCCAGCAGCTCATCTCGGGGCTTTCCGCGTACGTCGCGGACAAGAACCTCACGACGCTGCGGGGCGACCTCTAAGCAGGAAAGCTGCCACTGCTACTGCTTCGTGGTAAGCCGGGCTACGGTATCAAAGGAACGAATGGACATTGTGGTGTTATCATCAATGATGTGCTTGTTTTTTTTTCCTCTCGAATTACGGCACTTTATCTATCACGACAACAGCAATGTGCTGTGAGCATGGATTTGCTCTCACGACCGAGCGCATACGCCATTTTTACAACGCAAAGCCAGTAGCAAGACTGGCGAGAGCAGCCGCCAGGTTAAGTCCAAAAGAGCGATTGCTGCTGCTGCCACTAGCAGGCGTTGATGTCGGCGTCGCGGTCTTTGCTGCTGGCGTGGTGGCTGGCGCGGGACTTTTCGGCAAGAGCGACGGCGGCGTCTTTTTCAGCCCATCGTCATCGTCACTACTGCTACCGCTGATCGAAGTCGCCGTGGTCGGATCTGCGGCGTTACGTGGCTGCGCTTGCGGTTGCGGATCTGCTGGAGCCGCGGCTGGAGTTGGGGTCCCAGCAACAGCAGCTGCAGCAGCATTGCCAGCCGCACCGGCTGCTTCAGGACTGAAATCTTTCTGGCACTTCAGCGCGTTGAGTTGCTGAGACGTCCAAGTGTTGGGGACCCCCGGGTGTGAAACCTGGGTTCCAAGCTGCGTCGGCGCCGAGATCGACCACTTGCAGCAGGGGTCGCCAAGCTCCTCCCCGTTCGTGGCGCCGTCGCCGTCCGAGTCCGCTTGACAGAGTTGAGCGGTCCACTGCGTGTTTTGCGCTTCAAAAGCTTCGCCAAATGCGTTCAGAGCGCCGCCTCCGGATGCGCGTTGGTGGCCGATCGCTTGCACGCCCGAGATTGCACCGGCATTCGGAATGCGCGAGACAAAGCGCGGGTACGCGTCAATAATACCGCAGGAGGTCAGTGCGATCGCCAGCGCGGCAGCAGCAGTTGTGAAGCACGAGACCACGCGCATGCTGAAGGGTCTGGATGCTGGAAGAAGGCGATGGTTGTGGGGCTTGTGCTTGGTGATGATGAAGCAGATTGGGAACTGAGAGAACTCAGCAGAGCATGGCTTCTGAACACGCAGTGCTGTGTGCATTCGTCCATTCCCAGCCCCTTTAAGCTCTCTTCTTCGTCTCCGCCATCGCACTTCAACCTGGGTCCCTATTTTGTCAGTCGGTTCAAATCTGCGACGTGTGCAAAACTCTGCTTTGCCAAGAGACTCACTCGCTTGGTCACACTGGACTGGATTAGGCGAACATACAGTCTGCAAGCGTCGGTTTGTGGCTTTTCGAGTCATCGCCACTCTTCCTTCACAATAGGAAGACCCACGAGCGAAGACATCAAGCGAGAGAGAGAGCATGGCGTCCTGGGTGTGTATCGAGAGACTGCGGTCGCTGCTGCTGTCAGTCGAGTCATGTAAGAGAGCGTGCTCACAATGTCTCTCCGTGTATTTCGCTGTGTGTGCGTGTGGCTGCTGAACAGATCAAGAACATGAAAGATGGCTCGCGCAGGTTGGTCATGACCGCCAACAAGTCGCCTTCTCTTGCCGGTTGTCTCAAGTCACATACACTCCAAGCGAATGGGTGACTCGTATGCGTGCTGTTTCTCTTGTCGAGCAGGCTCAAGCACGAGTTTGTGCGCACGATCGGCGCGGGGGGAGAGGGCTACATTGACCCCGTGCTCGGCTACCGCACGCAGAGGTACAGTACAGTAGCTGTTCTCTTGATCCATCGTCTAATGATGTGAGGGGTTGCGTTGCCAGCGGGCATTTTGCGAGAGAGACTAATTGCTATTGCTATTCGGAAGGTTCAATCGCTACAACGAGAGCCTAGAGAAGCTCTCCAAGGCGGTGGCGCACTACAGTGACGCGTCGCAGGCGTATGCGCAGGCGTCCGTGCACCTCATGCACTCGTTCTCCGAGTTCTTCGAAAGCCAGATCCAGGACTGTACGTGGACATGTCCAGCTCGAAGCGTTGTGTGAGTGGGATCTATTTGCTATACTAATATGGGCATGTGGGGTTGGTGCTGCTGATGGACTGAAGACTCGCCAGAGGAGGAAGATTATGCAGACGCCAAGTACGCTCCCATGTCATTATCGCGTCTTCACTGAGCCAGATCGACACGCTCAAGAACCATTCATTCGCTTACGTGTGGAAATGTCCATGACTGTATGTGCAGATCGCTAGCGCAGAGTGCGCTCCGTCTGGAAGAGATCCACCAGTCGCTCCATGCGAACGTCTACAGCAGTGCGCGTGACATGCAGCTCGAGTGCGTGACGCGTTCTATCCAGGAGCTCAAGAAGAACAACGCGGGGCTGCAGAAGCAGATCCACGTGCTCAAACAGCGCGTGAGTGGGCGTTATGAGCGCTGCGTCTGTCGGTGTGAGAAGATCCCAAATCGCTCACGCATCTCTCACATGTGCGTGTACACAGCTTATTGACTACAACTCGGTGCGCCGCTCCGCTGAGGCCCAGAAGAAAGGCTCGCCCGACTTTGAGCGCATGCAGCAGCGCCAGCAGATCGCGGAAACCGGGGTCGTGACGCTCACAAACGAGATCAACGTCGAACTCAACGCCATTGAGGGCCGTCGCGGCGTCGACATGAAGAACGAGCTGCTCACAGTCGTCGCCTGTCAGGTAGTGTACATGTCATAGAGATACCATCTTTGCATGCTGGCTTCTAATTCCCACTACGGCACTTTGTTTGTAGCTCTTCATCCACTCGCGCGCACAGGAGCACTTTCAGCAGCTGCTGCCTCTGCTCCCTGGTATTGCGAGGCCGCTGCTGCAGATCGCCGAGTACTCGCGCGCGCGGCCGCGTGTGAATCCGGGGGCGCCGCATAATAGCGACGGGAGCAGCGTGGGCGTGATCGCGTACGCTGGCGCCGAGAGCCGCGGCGTGATCGATCGTCCGCTGCAGTACCATCAGCAGCAGCAGCAGCAGCAGAGGGCGACGGGGGAGCTGCTCGCGGCGAGCGTGCATCCGCTGCAGACGCTGCAGTTCTCGGAGATCCACTTTGCAGAGAAGCTCGCGATCGCCACGTACGGCGGGCGCTAGGTGCACAATAGCAGCAGCAGCAGCAAGCATACCATCATTTATCATTGCCTGATTCCATCAGCGATAGGATTTGGTGGCAAAACGACGCGAAGTATAACCACTTTTCAAAACATGAATACTGTGTAATGTACGATAAGAGCGACATTAATTGGCAGATGCCCTTCAATGTTCAACAATAGTGGGTTACTGACAAGCTATCCGTTATAAGAGGCAAGCATTCATCTGCACTTTCATTGGCCAATAAAGCTCAAGAGTTATACCCAATCAGTGCTCCCAAAAATGTCATCTCCCCCATTGTCACTGTCTTCGCGATAGTGAGGCTGGGTGTCGTCCCTCCTATCTGGTGGTCCGTTCATCCTGTGGGGCGGCGCTTGTGGGGAGCAAGCTTCGCAAGACCCGCAGCGTACCAAGCAAGAGGAAGGAAGGAAGATGCAGGTGGTGACTCGTACCCTCCGCACGGCGCTGAGCGCTCGCGGCGCGCGCCAGATGGGCTCCGGCGCCCACAAGGCCCACGTGCACATGCCGGAGACCGCCATGCTCACCAACAACGTACGTCGCTTGCGCTTTTTGAAGGCTTCATGGACTGGCGATGAGAGAGAGAGAAAGGAAATGAAAGGAAGACGAAGAGCTCATTATGAATGTGTGTAATTGTGTGTGTGTGATACAGGGCACGCATGTGTTCGAGCGCAAGGGCTGGGAATACTCCACATACATGGCGCTCTTCGGCGCGCCGGTGATCCTCTACCTCGGCATCACGAACGTTCCAGAGACCGACTCGGAAGTGTTCGCCAGGTGCGTGACGACGACAAACAGCAATAACGCAAATGGTGTTTACTTCTTGTATCGGTGCAAATGAACCTAACGGTGGATCTCTTTATCTCTCGGTATCTTTGTATGTGTGTGTGTGTATGATTTATCAGAAACGAGGCGTACGCGCTGCGCAAGGGCTCGGAGCAATTCAAAGTCGTCAAGCACGTGAGCGGCCCAATCGCTTCTCGATACACATACGAACGCGTACGTGCATGCTGTCTTGCGCTATTGCTGGTATCACTGTGCATCTGTTGTGCTCATGTCGCCCCTCGAATGTGTATTTGTGTAGACTGAGATCGGCGAACGACCAACCCTCGCGTAGAGTGTGCTGAAGAACGTGAAATGTGGTGCTGTCAGATGGACGCATCCAGTGGTAAAGAGAGAGAGAGAACGGGAGGACATTTCAACGCATTGACACCTGGAATGAGCTTTTCCAAGCAGAGAAGATGAAGAAAATCAAGAAAATGAAGGAAAACAAAATGGGATTTTCGCAATCGTTCAGTATTTGTTCGTTGTCCGCCTTGGTCTCCAGCAGACACATTTCTATCAGGACTCTCAGGACTTTGCCTCGTCGTCCAGGAATGCTCGAATCTGCTCAAACGTGCCACAGCTCCTACAATAGTCAACCAAATAAGAAATGGGCAACCAGTAATATGTAAAGAAGCCGAGCACAGCACTGTGGAAACGTAAATGTATGCTTGCGTACCTGGCGTTCGCCTTTGGCGCGTGCTGCTTGATGAGTCCCGTGAGCACGCCCCCGAAGCCGATCTCCAGGAACTCGTCGACGCCGTTCGCAATGCAAAAGTCCACCGACTGGCTCCACTGCACGGGGCGCGTGACCTGCTGTACCAGGTTCTCCACGATCTCCTCGCGCGAGCTCTTCTTGGACGCGCGCGCCTCAACGTTCCACACCACCGGCAGCTCAGGCGTGCGCAGCTGCAGCAGTGGACTGGGTACCGAAGACTCGTCAGCGTTACCAACCAGGTACTCACTGAGTTGCTTGGCCGCGGGCCCCATCAACGCGCAGTGGAATGGTGCGCTGACGTCCAGGAGCACGGCACGACGCACTTTCTTGTCACGTTTCGCGATCTCAATCGCGGCGTCCACGGCGTTTGCGTCACCACTGATCACGATCTGGTCACCACGTGTTGAGCACAGATAAGCAAGATCGTTAAGCGGTTGGTCATACATCAAGCGTAGTTGGCGCGTAGGCATGCAAAGACAGTAGCGTACTCACTTGCTTGCTCGAGTTGTAGTTGGCCACCTGGCAGATGCGTTGCGTTTGCTGCGCCGCCAAGGTGCAGATCTCCTCGGCGTCGCTCGCGCTCACGGGCATGAGCGCCGCCATGGCACCGACGCCCTGCGGCACAGCAGTCTGCATCGCCTCGCCGCGGAAACGCTGTAATGACATGCAACAGTTCATGTGTTAGTATCGCATGTCGCCGTCCAAATAGCTCATGCTTCTTGCTTGACAAACTCACCACAAGCTTCACGGCGTCGTCGAAAGTGAGCGAGTTGGCTGTGACCAGCGCCGAGTACTCGCCGAGCGAGTGGCCCAACACGAACGCGCTGCGCTTGGCCACGTCAAAGCCCGCCTCCTGCTGCAGCACGCGCAGCACGGCGACCGAGAGCGAGAGGATCGCCGGCTGCGCGATCGCTGTCTGCGTGAGCTTGTCCTGCGGCCCATCCACCAGCAGCGCCTGCAAGTTCACGCGTGCGGCCTCGCTGGCCTCCTCCAGTGTGTCCCGGGCGGCGTGCGGCCAGTTCTCCAGCAGCTCCTTCGCCATGCCCACGCGCTGCGAGCCCTGGCCGGGGAACACGAGCGCGAGTCGCTTCGCCATCCTTGTGTGTTGAGTGCTTTTCTGGAATACGATGGTGGCAATTGGCAAATGTTGATTGACTTGTGAAATGCCAGGAGCTCAAAATGTGAACAAGAAAAAGGACAGATTTGGGAACCGGAAGCAAAATGTGTGAATGAAAATGGTGGACGATCAAAAGTAAATGAACAGCGCCTTGCTGTCCGGTTGCCTCTTTGTCGGGGCATTGATGCAATTCAGTTGTTAAAGGAGACAGACTAGCTGGGTGACTAACTGGTCGAGTACGTGCTATGGAATTGGTGGTTAGCGGAGCTCTTCAGTGAGAAAGAGAGGTCGTGGTCGTCTACCGACGGCCGCGTCGCTCATCGCGACGGCGACCTCCGCCTCCGCTGCCTCCTCCGTTGCCGCCTGCAGTCACCTGGTTGCGCTCCTCACCACCACCGCGTCCTCCGTCAGCGTTTCCGCTACGCCCCTGGCCGCCGCCACTTCCACGGCGATCACCGCCACCACCACCGCCTCTGTTGCTGTTGCTGTTAGCAAACATGGAAATTGCGAACATGTCAGTTGCCAAGTTGGGATACGATACTAATACAGCAGATGTTCCAGCTTACCTTTGATCGCGTTGCTGTTGCTGCTGGGCTTGGCCGTTGTTGTTGTTTCCGCCGTTGGCGCTGCTGTCGTTATTCTTGCGGGCGTGGCGCGACTTCTTCTTCTCGTCCAACCCGCGCTTCTGGTCACCGCCACCTTCTCCGCCTCCGCCGCGACTGCCACCTCCACCACCGCGTCCAGAGTCTCGTCGGCGCCTCTCTTCGTTGCGGTCACCGCCTTCAGCTGCCATTGGTGTGTTCAAAGCCGGGGTCGAGCTGTGGCGCTCGTCGTCGTCCTGACTTGGCTGATCGCGCTTGCGAGAAGAGGACACAAGAGACACGATCTTGCGCGTCGTGCTGGCGCCTGCAGGCAAAGGCTGCGATTGTTGCTGCTGCCTCTCCGGCCGATCCGATTCGCTGCCACGAGAGACACCATCGCTACCAACACTTGCTCGTGACTCGGACTTGCTCTGGCTGCCGTCAGGTCGCTCGCCGCGCGCATCGCGTCTCTGGTCCTGATCCTTCTTCTCCGTGAGCTGGCGACGAAGCGCAGCTTCAGAGGACGGGTCGATGCGCTGGCGCTTGCGGCTCTCGCCGCCCTGAGGCGCTTCACCACTGTTGCTGGTGCTCTCTTTCGGCGCATCACGCTCTACTCCTCCGCGGCTGCTGCTCGCATCCTTCTTTTCGCTTGATCCGCGCTCACCTCGTTCGCGACCATTTCGACGACCTTCAGCAGATCGGCTGCGTCGATCTCTCGAACGATCGCGCTTGTGCCCTGAGACTACTGGGACATCGGTACCAGCTGAACCACTACCACCACCACCACGACTGCTGCTGGATGCTGACGGCACCATTGGCGGCTTGCCTGGAGATGCTTCACGGGCTTCACGTGCCTCACGACGCCCTCGTTTCTCATCGCCATGTCTGCTACCGCTACTGCTGTTGTTGGAATTCTCCTCTGCAGAACCAGCACCGCGGTCCGAGTCTCTGCGCTTCAGTCTCGAGTTTGACGATCGACCACTGGAGTCGCCGCCCTTGGCGCTCTCTGAAGAAACTGGTGGTCGTTCACTACTGCGTCGCGATGAAGATGAAACTGGTGGTGGGAGGGGACTGCTGATCTCTCCGCTTTCCAGATCCTGACGAAGCACGCGAGCAGACGATGATTTCCGATCGCGAGACGACTCGGAAGACGGACCAGCAGCAGGCGCGCTAGAAGAAGAAGAAGCAGGCTTCTCGCTTTCCACTGGCGGTGCAGTGCTGCTACCAGGACTCTCTCGGTCGTCCACAGGGTCCTCGACGATCTCCTTCGCTTCTTTTATAACAACCTTCTTCGCCACAGGCACCGAGAGCAACTTGTCTTCCACGAGCGTCGACTTTCGCTTCGTCAGCAGCGCAAAGTAGCGTTTCGCCATGATCTTGATATCCTCGCGGTCCTCCTTCGTGAGCTCCTCGACAATCTCCAGCATGCTCTCGGCGGTCGACTTGCTCGCTGGGAACACATCGATGAGCTTCGTGAGAATGATCAGCGTGTTACGCATCGGCATATACTCCTCACTCGCCAAGGTCGTCGAGAACACTTTCGCCATCCACTTGTGCCACTTGGCGTACACGAGCTTGTACTGGCGGTGCGGCAGCTTTTTCTTTGGATCGTTCAGATCGACACTGAAGCCGCTCTTCCCGTGCAGCGCGTCTTCTTCGTACGTCACGCCGCTCTGGTACCAGCGATAGAGTAACGTGACGGTCTCTTTCAAAAAGATGCCAAAGTTGCCAGCTTCACGCTCCGTCACACAGAGCACCATGGATGGGAGCTTCAGGTTGATCGAGTTATAGTACTGCAACGTGCTGAACTCGGGCGTGTTGATGTAGTGGATGCGCTCCATGAATTTGGCGCAGAACAGCGCGTCTTCAGGGGAAAGCAACGCACGCGGGATCACACATTTCTGCAAAAGCTCCTGGACAGCAGTGCGGTTGTCGGCTGCTTCACGCGCAAAGAAAATCTTCTTCTTCTCGTCGAGTCGCTCATAGACGCGTTTGCGGTGCGCCACCTGGTCCTTCTGCTCGTTCGTGAGCTTGTCGATCATCTGCGACGTCTTCTCCTTGAGCTTCTTGCGCTCAGTGCCCGTCATCGCGTTCCCATTCGCACCACCACCGCCGCCTGCGGTGCTGAGCGAATTGCGCAGACGCAAGATCTCCGACTCGTACTGCGGGAATGGGACGTGGATGTCGTACAGAATCAGGCTCCAGAACATCACGTAGAGCTCTTTCGTCATGCCCACGAACGGATCCTTGCCAGCCGCAGAGCTCTTGATCGCGCTGCCGATGTCTTCAATCAGCTCGGGCGCGTTCATGAACCAGTTTCTGCGCGAATCCGCGCCACTCTCGGACGAGCTGCTGCTACTGCTCGTGCCAGTTGCGTGGATGCTTCGAGGCGCTTTGCGCAGCACCGGGTCGTCGAAGCGAATCGCTGGTCGGCAGAGCGTCATCGCGAGCTCCGCTTGGATGTGGTAGTCCTGCACCAGCGCACTGACCGACGGCAGCATCTTCGTGTACACCAGTGGGTCCACGACACCATTCAGAAACTGCAAAAGCTGGCTGAGCGTCATCTGGCAAGTGTCGTACACGCGACCGAGGAGCTTCAGGTGGGTCAGCGGCGAGCTTTCCTGGTACTCAATCCGGCTTCGCATCTGGCAAATCAGCAAGCAGAGCGGCAGCGCCAGGTTGCGCTTCACGAGCGCATCACGCAGGCGAGGGATCGCTCGGCGGTTCATCAGCTTCGGGTCCGCTGGCTCGTGCCACAGGTGCGGGCCGCCGGCTTGCGCTTCCAGCTGACTCAGCGAGATGTCTTCAAAGCTGATGCACGAGCCCATCTTCGAAAGCAGCTCGCTCAGCACCACAAGATCCACCGACTCCCAGTTCTGCAGCCGCTGGATCAGATATTGCAACAAGCCTGCGAGCTCCACGTTCGGGTACTTGCGGTAGAAACTCCCCGAGAAGCTCGCGAGCGACGCCAGCCAGAGCGAGATGTTCGTGCCGTCTGACTTCATGGACTGGCGCGACTTGGCAAGCTCGCTCACGAGCACGAACGAGAGCACGTCCATGCCGAGCGGCGTAATGAACTTGAACGACTCGACCACGGGCTGGATGAGGTTGTCGTACGACTGGATCTGGCGAAGCATCGTGCGGAACACGATGAGCGGGTTCGAGTGCGCAAAGTGCGTCAAGCTGCGCGCTGAGGGCTTAGCGCGGTCGGCTGTGAGGCGGCGCATGACCTTGCGCGTGTTCTGCACGACCTGCGCCTCGACGAGCTTCATCTCCGGACTGCTCGTGTACGCTACCTGCCACTGCTGGTACATCCGGTATCGTTGGTCGAACGGGTAGAGCTTGATGAGGTCCCAGAGCTGGAACACGGAGCTCGGGTTCGAGCCCTGGTACGTGATCGCCGGCAAGAAGCTCTTCACGATCAGGTCCTTCACCTTGGCCATCAAGCTGACTTTATACTCTTCCTCGGTCAATTGCTTCTTCACCTCACCCTCAAGCAAGTGGCCGATGATGCGAAGCAGCTTGGTGAACAGAAGCTGGTCATGGTGCAGCTGCGCGCCGAGCATCTCCAGGAGTGGAAACACCACCGCCACCAGCTCCTCCTGCGTCGTCAAAGGCGCCACCAAAGTCGCTTCACTTGTTGAGCCACCATTCGTGATCTCCTGCTTCTTCTTTGAGCTAGCACTGTTAGTGGTCGCGACAAGCTGCATCTTCTTGAGCGAAAGCGGCTCATAGAGCTTCTCCACGAGCGAGTGCACCGACTTGCAGAGTTGCGCAGTCAGAGGCTTGTATACCAGCGGGTTGACGCCACGCACCTGGAACCACTTGATCATCTCAAACGCCTGCTTCTCCGAGCCGATCTCCAGCATCCCGACGATCAGTCCAAACACCTGGTTGTGGTCGTCGCCATCCGCGGCGGCAGCAGCTCGCTCCTGCTCCTTCTCGGCGTCGGTCTTGTCGTCGCTCTTGCTCCCGCCGAGATTCACTTTCCCGAACGAGCGCGCTTCCTCCTCGAGCTTCTTGATGCGCGCCATGTACTGCTTCACGATCTCCTCCTTCGACGGCGCGAGGTGCGGCAACAGGGCGTCCATGTCCAACAGGTTCTTGGCAATGAGCGTCGCCGCGAGGCGGTACAGTGATCGCGGCGTCACGACGCCGTCGGTCGCGTCTTCGCGCTTGTAGAACTGGAATTTGAAGCCGATGACGTGCGGGATGCTGTTCTGCTTGAACGCGCCGAGCAGCTCCGCAAAGCAGTGGTTCTGAGGGTGCATCTCGTAGGCGTCCAGCACCAGGTCGAGCACGCGGTTCGCGTCGAGGTCGAAATAGCCGATGAGCGCCAGCAGGTCAGTCTTGCTCGCCTCGAGCTGGTCGTGCGTCACGCCCGTGTGCAACAGACTGAGCACTTTCGAGAACCCCTCGCTCTCCTCGCGCAGCAGGTTGTACTTCATCTGTGTGTACAGCGACTTGGTGTTGATGCGCAGGATCTTCTTGCGGATCACCTGCGGCTCCGACATGAGCCCCGCGTCGTGCAACAAATCGAACTCGAGCGCCGATTTGAGGCTGAACAGCGGCACCACCTCTTCCTCCTGAAATGGGACACGGGGTGATCAAATAAGGGTTAGTGCTGGAGATCCACGATACGGAGAGATACATAATGTATGCATTATAAACTCACCGCGATCGTCTTGACGAACCGACAGAGGTGCTGCCACTCAGGGCTCGAATGGCGCTCGCGTCCTTTCTCATTCGCTTCAATTTCATTGCCTGTGTGCGGTTGTAGGTTTTGTTGGAGATCATCAAGTGTTAGCGCTAGGCCACTATCGCACCATATCCCTCATGACTAGAGCATGCACGCACCGACGATCCAGACGAGATCCAAGAACGTATCACACGCGTCCAGGTACGAGATCTGCTCACAGTACACAATTAAGAGTTAGTATGTTAACGGCCTCGTGTGCTTTCTTCAAATGCGCAATCGTAGTCCGTGCGCTTACCAGCTCTGCTTCCTTCAAGACGCTCACAACGTCGTGGCGCGCGAGCTTTGCGTGCACGACAACCCACACCAGCTCATAGAGCAGCCGGTAGAGATCTACAACGGATCCAACAAACCGCAAGAACGACGCACACACACAATATATATACGGAAATTAGCCCCCCTCTCTTCCATCATCTATACACCCATATATCGTGCATAAGCAAACAAAGCAAAACAAAACGTACCGGACTCGGGGTCGATGATTGTGTTGTCCTTGGCGTCCGCAGTCTCCTTGAGCGCGTGCGCGAGCTTCGAGCGGCTACAAAAACACAAGAAGAACAAGGGATCAGAGCCGCACCAGCACAAGGCGCTTGGATACACACACGCCTGTGCACTCGTCAGCTGTATCGTACATGCGACGTGCGCCGGTTTCCGTCCACTGGTGCAGCGTGGCGTCGTCCACGAGGGGCTTGCCGCCGCCGCCTGCGCTGCTGCTGCGCTTTGGGGTCGCCATTTCCGCTTTCGAACTGTTGCTTTCCCCACAGGCCACAGACACACACACAACAGACAGCGAGCGCGCTTGGTCGCTCGCTGGGATAGTTTAGAAATAGAAATGGTAGAATCGATCTTTCTCAAAAAGCGTGCGTTTCTAAACACGCTCGTGTACTTTACATAACATTAGGGCGCACCACATCGCCGATTTTTTTCGTGCCTGCCGACTGACTCGGCTTTTTTGTTTGGCCTTCCGCTGGCTGGAGGGAGTCATGACATCTGTCTGTCCCAAAGGTAAGGTACATGCCATGTGGAGCTAACTGCTTTGATCAATCGGCGAAGCGCAGGTGCTCGGCGCAGAAGAAGACGGTCACGTGGCGCGAGATGTACGCGAACGCCTGCAGCAGCATCGTCGCGCCGTAGACCGCGAGCACGGCCAGGAGCACCAGCACGTCCAGGTCCTGCTCCGCTGTCGTGAGAAAGTGCGCGTGCAGTGCCGAAGCCGCCGAGTCGAACACCACGGCGTCGCATGAGCTGCTGCTGCTGGAGAGTGCGCACGCCGTGATCAGGAACAAGCGCTGCAGCGACCAGAGGAAAACACCCGCGGAGATCACGCCAGGCACGGAACTGCACGCGAGCTTGACGACGCCAAAGTAGAGCCGCACGTGGAGGTCGACGTACTCGCTCGCGTCCTGGAAGCTGTTCATCGTTGGGCTGTACACTCGGACGCGCTCATCAAGGGGCGAAACGAAGTTGAAGAGCGCGGTGTCGACCTGCAGCAACGTGCTCAGCGTTTGGCTCTCAAAACGGCGGGCGAACGCACGCCACGAGCTACCCCCACAGACCGCAAGTAGCTTGGCTGCGCTGCTTGCGGTCATGCACACGGTAGAGACCACTGCGACTAGGAAATTCGCGACGTGGAAGAGCAGTGCCTTGTAGGTGCGCAGTCGGATTGGTGCGCAGAGGAACGCCATGAGGAAGCAGCAGTCCTGCGAGTGGCAGAAGCCGCCATACGGGCTGATCTCGGACTCCTTTCCATTTTGATTCGCGAAATTGAACTCGTCGTTGTCGCCACTATCGCTTTCGTTGTCGTCACGCTCATTCTCAGACTCCATGTCGATCATCGACACTTCAAACGTGCCATACGCGCGGTCCGAGGAGCTCTCGACCAGGCTCAGGTGCAGCGGCGCGCTGCTGCTGAGCACCAAGCTGCCGTTCGTAAAGTCCTCGCTGGCAGGGAACGCGGTCGCCGTCATGTCTTCTTGTACGCAGCTTGCGTCTAGGAAGCTTGTGGATCAGGGGATATACCTGTAGTGTCAGCTAATGGCGTCGCGTCGGAAGAAGTGCGAATGGAATGGAATAGAGGGGCGCGAATGGGGAACTGCGTGGGGTGCGGTAGAGAAAGCTGCTGGAGGTTGAGACTCCAGATGGCTCTCTCTCTCTCTCACTCACTCTCTCTTCTCGCTTGAGACTCGGTGCGCTTTTGTCAAAATGAAGCAGCCAATCGGCAGGCGGACCCGATCCCATTCATTTGCTAAGTCATTTGATAAGCATGAATGATGATGAGCTCACCATCACTCTCCATCCTACATATCATTTTTTGCGAAAAGTCGACGCGAAATGACCTGAAGCTCAAATAGAAAATCACCCATGATTTCTTTTTTTTTGTGGCGATCAAGTCATGGATGAAAAGATAACAATCTAGGTGCAACCGAAAACCGATTGACGTTTTTGGTCATTCTTTTGAAAGACGTTGTAAACCCAAGTCAATTGAATTCGGATACACTAACTGTCAACAAAACGAGTTTCATCAAGAGTTGCCAGCAAGGGTTGGAAGCAAGCCCGCCAAAAATTCCAACTGAAAACGCCGTGTTTCGACTGTCGACTTAAGCTCCTCCTCCTCCCTCACCTAGCCCTGCCTAGATTTCAATTTTCTTCGAATTTTTTGGCATCCTCTCTAATACGATATTTGTTGGGATTACTGGACGCAGTCTTCACTGTACATAATGCGAGAGTTTTCGTCGACAAAACGGATGTGATCGGAAGTAGGATTTTGGCAGAGCCAAAAAGCGATTTCCAGCACAGGAACTACAGGAGCAATCTAAGTACTCGACAGTTCATTTTGCCACAGACACCAGAACACCAGCAAGATCTTCAGCGACACCGGGATAAAGAATCCGGTATTGCACAGCACCCAGTCCAAGATCATGCATCATAGTAACACTATACTCACATAGCTCGACACTGGATGCACATTCCCATCCTTCGACAAGGACTGGTCGTCGATGTGATCGGCGAGCTCTAGCTGAAAGCCAAACAGCTTTTGCTTCGTCACGGTCGCGAGACTCGAGGCGATGGTAGTCAGCGACTTTGAGAGAACCCGCGGGTCGTCGCGACCGATACCCTTGCGGTCACGAAGGAGCAGAGGCGGGGAGATCAGAGCTTCAAGGTCAGCCACGCATCCAACAAACACTTCGTGCAGCAGGAGTTTGAAAGGGTCGAGCTACTGCTTGCTGCCCGTCGTAGCCGCCATACCAGTCGCTTGCACCGCTTGCTGCAGAGCCACATCCAAATCCGCTCTCAAAGCGTCCAAGATTGGGTACACAGCGTACCGGAATGCTGCATGTGAGAGCTCTTCGGTTGGGAAAATGGCTCCTGCGCAGGCCATCCGCTGTGCTTCGGATCCACCACGCGTCGTTTCAGGTACCAACCCAGTGTTAGAACGAGTCGTGGCAAGTCCTGGGTTGTACCCTCTCTACGTGTCTCAACATGTTGCTACGTGTCGTAAGGAGAAGCAAAGTGACGACACCAAGGAGGGGCCACTATTTCAGGGAGAGGAAAGCTGCGGTCTTCTACACACAAGCCAAGCTGCAAAACGACTCAGGCGCGCGACAAACTGATTGCGGCGGCGAAGCAGGGAAGCAAGCAAGGGGGCGAGTGACGTGTTCGCCAGTTCTCTCAGCATCGACGCCTCTCTCTCTCTCTCTGTATCTACCTGTGCGTGCGTCTATCAAGCATTCGCCCACTCTCTCTCCCCTGTAGTCTGCCTCTGTGCCTCCCTCCTTCCCTCCCTCTTTAGTAAAGCAAGGAGAACGCCAAGATGATGCGCGGTCTGCGCTTCCCGACAGGGAACAGCAGCAACAAGGACAGCAACAGCAGTGGCGGCAATGGCGCCACGTCCATCTTCGCGGGCATCACGGGCTCCGGCAATAGCATCGTGCACGGCTCCTCCGCCATGGAGCGCGCGGCGGCGACCGCGGCGTCCAACTCTCAGTACGTCCCTGGCGACGGCGAGGACCTCCCGCCGGGATGGCGTCTCGTAAGCAGCAGGACGTCTGGACGGGATTACTACCTGCACTTGGCCACGGGCTCGACGCAGTGGGATAAGCCCACGGAGGCTGAGCCAAAGAAGGGCGTCGAGCAGGCGGTGCCGCATCAGAAGCCTACGCACGTGACGAGCGTGTTCACGAGCGGCATCTCGCGCATGGGGACGGGGCTCACGTCCATGCTCTCACAGGCGAACACGCGTCTGCAGACGACGCTGCAGAACACGACGGTCGCGACCTCCTCCGCGCTCAACAACAGCAGCAGCTCTGCGGCCCAGGCGAAGCTCGGGTCCTCGCAGCAGCGCTCGTCGCAGGAAATCGATCGCGAGGGACAGATGCTCGTGGAGATCTACGAGAACGAGCGTCTCGATGGGAAGTTGTCGCCGCAGGACCCGAAGAAGTACAGCGACAAGCACGCGGCGCCTGGAGTCGGTCACGACACGCTCCCCGAGGGCGATCTGCCAGAAGGGCACGAGTGGGTCACCGAGTGGGAGATCGACCGGAGCTACACGGCTGTGGACCGTGACGGTTGGACGTACGCGGCTGACTTTGTCGAGATTGTGCGGTTACTGCATGATGATCTGAGCCACGCGTCTCGCCACCCGACGGATGCTGTACGTCGACGACGCTGGATCCGATACCGTCAGTCCCCTGATGACGCACCGCAGTCGCCGCGGGAGTCGAATGAAGCCAAGTCGCTCGGCTCATCGTCGACGTCCAACACGTGGGGGGAGACCTCGAACGGGGGTTCGCTGCCTGAGACGAGCGGCTACGGGTACTTGGACGAGAACGACGACCCGTTCCACCGCACGGCGCAGAAGCAGCAGAGTGGGTTCCGCGTGAACATGAAGTTCCCGCACCGAGGCACGAAGGACAACACGAAGGACTACCAGAGCATCAACCTCACCGACGTGATGTGGCTCGTGAACGCACACGACGTGCAGAATGCGCCGACCGATGAGATCATGCGCGAGAAGACAGCCAACCTGGAGGAGCAGATCAAAGAAGCGACCACACGCTCGGTGAACTTAGAGAAAGATCTGCGCGCGCAGCACGACAAGAAGTCCAAGGAGCTCCTGGCGCAGCAGAAGAAGTTTGAGGCGCTCGTTACGCAGTACAAGAAGATCCAGAAGGAGAATGAGACGCTGCAGCTGAGCGTCGCGGCGCATCGCGGCACGGTCGAGTCCTTACGGAAAGAAGCGGTATGTGCTGCTATTTGTGTTCTTTGGATTGGTTGGTTTTACTGGTTGTCATGCGGAAAACTGTGATGCTAATACTGTGTTTGTCCTCTTGTTTTGTTTTCTGCTCTGTTTTTTCTCTCTCACAGACGGAGAAAGATATGCTGGCAGTACGTTTATTTTTTCTGTTTGAATGCATTTCTTTACGTCGCGATGCAATGGCTCTAACAACTTGTGTTCAACCATCGCAATTGACACCAACAGAACGAAGAGCAGCGCGCGCTGAATGCGGAGATGACAGCTGCGAACCAGGCGCTGGAGGAGAAAGCGAAAGCGCTGGCGACCGCCCGCATGCGTTACAAGCGCGACAACAAACAACTCGCGGCGTCGCTCGAGTCGGCGAAGAAGCGGCTGGAGCAGCACAAGGCGAAGGCGAACGAAGACGCGCAAGACCCGATCGCGAAAGACCTCAAGATGGAAATGGACAAAGTGCGGCAGCTGCACGCGAAGCTCGAAGCCGTGCGCCAGCACCGTCTCGCTGTCGAGGAAGAAAGCAAAGCTCTATTTAATCAAGTGGTGGAGAAGAAAGCGGATCTCAAGTTCAAGTCCAAGAAGAAGGTACTGGATACCACTGTAGCAACACATATTGCTTACCTGTGTGGATGCATACTCACGTGTTGCATCTTGGTTTCTTTCTTATCTTTTAGATGGAAACCGCCCTGAAGGAAGTGGATGAAAAGATCAACAGTCTCAAGAAGGAGCAGGCAGATTTATCCAAGAGCCTCGCGCAGAAGCCCGAGGGCGACGTGCTCCGCAAACTGAACACGCGACGAAACGACATTCGCAGCGAACTCGGCGCATTGAAGGAGCGCCGCACGATGCTGTTGGCGGAGAAGCGGAAGCAGGAAGGCGTGGAGTTGTAGGGTCTCTCCAGGTGGTCATTGTTGTTGATGGTGGGAGCGGCTGAGCCTCCTTGACACTTGATGTGACCTTTGACCTTGCTGCTGATGCTTCTTCGTACTTGGCGGTAACGACGACGAGTTGCTGCCGCATTTTGTCCTTTAGCCCCACAAAAGCCCCAGATCCTGATGTACGCAAACTCAAGGTCCGCTGCCATTTGTAAATGAAGTTTGTATTTTGTTTCTCTATCTGTCTGTTGTTAGGTCTTATCTTGTACGTTGAGTTATTCGGATAACTCACATGTGCGGATCCCATAATGCTGCTGCTATATACATCCAGGATTGCTTCCGCACAACCGATGACAGGAGACGGCATGGTTGTGTTCATAAACGAGGTGACAAAGGAACCCTGAGTGTGAGTGTGTGGCGCAGACGTTGTCTTCTTCTGGTACTTCAAACTTCGAACTGTATTGAGGGAGAGCGGGAGGAGTTTGAACGCTCAACATCGCCGACCTTTTTCCATTCGCTGCTGCTCGCCTCTCGTTATTATGCGGTATAATAAAAATCTACTCTCTCTTCCAGCCAAACAGCAGGGTCATCCATTCAGCCAGCAATCACTTGCTATGCGCTGCCAAGCTCGCTATGTAAATCTTCAAAAAGCACACCCAGGTCCGCGATCGCCGGGTTTGTGATCCGAGGCAGCACCACCACCTTGCACGACTCGTAGCGCCGCCACATCTCAAAGCCGCGCAGCGTGTGTTCCATCTCCTTCAGCAAGTGCGTGCGCACCGCCGCCTCTTTGCTGTCGGGGTTCGTGCCGCCGATCGGAGGCGTCGGCGTTCCGTTCTGTTGCGTGTCCGGCGAGCGCCCGGGCGTGAACAAGTCCGAGTACAGCGAAAACAGCTTGAGGTGCTGCATGCGGTAGATCGTCAGGTGCACAATGGACGCCAGCTTGTATCCCAGCGCGACCATGCGCGCGCTCCCTGCGCTCTGAAAAGTGCGGATCGTGCTCTCGATCAACGACGACGTCTGCGAAAGCGTCGTCACGCTGTAATCGCCATACTGACGCGCGTGGCGCTCATCTCCCACCTCCTTGTACGCAGCCTTGATATCTGCGAGCTTGAGCGCGTGCTGGAAAAACTTGGCACTCGAGCGAAGATAGAACTTCCCCTGCGCAATCTGTCCAGCAGACCCAGGCTCCGCCGCACCTTTGCGGTTGCCTTCGTGCTTCAGCGCTCGTGCTTCATCGTTCAGCTTGGTCGCTTCTGCGCGCAGCTTTGTCACGTCTTTTCCTGTTGCTGTTGGGATGATGAATGTTGCCAGTGGCTCTGGTTTGGCCTCGGGGGCGATTGTGACCGTCTTCTTCGGCGCGGGAGGAGGCTTCTCCGGCTCCTTGTCGTCGCTCAATTTCTTCTTGCAACTCGAACACAGCGCCAGGGTCTGCTGTGTACTACCACTCGTTGACCTGCTCTTCTCTTCTGCTGCTGAGGAGGAGGATGCACCGTTTGAGGAAGAGCTAGTTTTGCCGGACGAAAGGGTTGTGGACGATGGCTCCGTTTTGATTCTCCGTGTCGACTCAGTTAGCTGTTCCGCTTTCACAGAACTGCTCGAAACACTCCGCTCTTCTCGTTTCACTTCCTTCTTGACCTCTTCTTTCTTGACTTCGGGGACGCTTTTAGCTGGGTCGGGGGTCTCTTTCGCTCTGGACGAGGAGGTCGAAGAGGATGCCGAAGCAGCTTCCTCTCGCTTTCGACTGCTCGATGAAGAGGCCGAAGCCGGGGTTTCTTCTCGCTTGCGACTATTAGACGACGACGACTTGGAGCCGCTGCTGCTTTCAGATCGCTTTTCTTTCGTGCGGTGCTCCTTCTTGTGCTTCTCCTTCTTCATTTGGCCCGCAGGGGGCTCCTCTTTCTTCTTCTCACTAACAACTGATGGGGCTACGCTCTTGGTCGCCGCCGTTGCTGCTGCTGCTGGCGTCGTCACTGGCTCCTCGACAGGGGGCGACGACTCTTTCCACACGACGCGCTCCACTGTCCCCGCGCTCAGCTTTCGTCGGAACTCGTCATGGGACTCTTCTGTGAGCGCATCCGCCGTCTCGGCGCCATCGCGCACACTGAGCAGACAGTCGCGCACGTACGTGGACATCTGCTTGTAGTATCCAGAGTCTGGGCGGTGGCGCTTGCGCGCGCGGAACCCTTTGATCGGGTACCCTGCGGCGGCGCTGGGAGAATCAATCTCGTTCTGCTGCTTAGTAGTTTCGCTCTCATCTAGCATCGTGGTGTCTTCATCCTGTTGCTGCTCTGGTTGCTCCTTTTGCTGCAAGGCGATCGCGCCGTCGATGCTGTTCTTGTCGTCTTCCTCCTCTTCGTCGCTGGCGATCGACAGGAGACTGTCGTCCGAATCGCTGTCGCCGTCCTCGTCCTGCGAGCCGTCCTGGGTAAACACGCGGGACTCCTTGCCGCGCGAAATGACGGTCGGGAAACGCAGCTGCTTGCCTCGGCCGACGCTCGAGGGCATCACTTCCACCGCCACGGGCGCCTCGGACGACTGTGACGGGGTGTCCACGTCGCCTGCTCCATTCCCGATCGCTTCATCCTGCTCGTCCGACGTGAAGAGCGACGACGACCCGTTCGACGACGCGGGCGAGCCGGGGGTGTCCGACCCCGACGAGTCGTCATCATTGTCATCGTCGTCGTCCACGTCTACTTCTTCGCCATCCTCGTCGCCATTGTCGACGTCGCCCACGCGGCCGTGGAGTGCGGCTTCCTTGCTGGACACAGCGCGGCTCGGCGCGTTCTTCTTGGACGACACGAACTGCTTGCGCGCCATCTCTCCTGCTCTCTCTTGGTCTCTCCTGCTCTGGTCTCTCTCTCTCTCACACACAGTAGGATGCCTGAGTGCCTTTGGCTTCCAGTTGCTCACCACTTGCTTCTCGCCACTTGGTGAGGGGGAACGCAGGAAGGAGGTTTTGCTTTCTCTCTGGCCAACACCAACACCAACACCACCAGCGTCTGGACGCCGCCCACAAGGTGTACCATGTGTGCCAGTGAGAGCGGTACATCTCGACGAGAGCACTGTTTTGTACCAGAGGTTCTGGAACGTGGGACTCGCTCTCTGTTGGGAGTGAATGTGCATCCGTCCAGCGACCTTCGCGCAACCTCGCAATGTGTGGCCATCTTGACTTGTGAGTCGCGTGCGTGGGACCGACCGTCCGTCATTTCAAACTCGAAGCGACCACGCAACGCCACGCTGCCTCAACACGCACGCGACGACAGACAAGACACAGAGCAGCGCTAGCAGACGCAGTTGCGGCAATGGACATCGTCACGACCTCCAACTTCCACGCCACGCTGCTGCAAGGTACTGCACGCGCGCGTCTGCAGATGCTTTGTCTCTCTCTCTCCTCTCTCTAGTCTTGCGCGATTCAGCAGGCACATACTAACCGTCGCAACTCGACTGATGATGCAGGACAGCTCAGCGTGGTATTCATCCCGACCAAGCACATCCGTCAGTGCAGCTGGCCGTTGCTCAAGTGAGTGGCTTATTATATGCGAACCTGCATGACTGGCTAACACGTACTGGCATTGAACAGTAACTCACTCACTCTCACTGGTTGGGTACTTGTGTCGCTTCATGCACGCACCTACAGCTTGCTGCTCTACAGCGGCTGCAGTTTTGACGAGAACGAGAGCACGTGCGCGAGCGCGCAGCTGAAAGAGCACGTTTGCCGCTCCGTGCAGGCCGAGATCTTCTCGGTCGTGAGCGACAAGGACGGCGCCACGCTCTTCATGGACCCGAATGGCATCGATATCTTCAAGCGAGCGGTGTGTCATGCACTACTTGGTGCGTAGGAAGGACAGTGCAACTGAGAGCTAACATCGTTATTGTGCTATGTGCTACCCGACTACCTATAGGGCATGGAAGAGCTTATCACGGTGGCTCCACAGCAATGGCGCGCGATCCAGATCCACTTGGGGCCGATGGTCGCTGAGTTCCCAGGCGTCGTGAGCTTCTTGTCCAAGCTGCTCGCCGAAGACAACATCAGTATCCTCAACATGAGCACGTACGACACGGACATCATCTACGTGCAGGTGCGATTCCCTGTGCAATTTCCAGTCACCGGTTCACTTGATGAAAAATGAGCTAACCGCGTCTGGTCTGGTCTTCTGACTACAAACACTGCAGGAATCGACGCTGGACGCTGCCATCTCGTGCCTGCAGTCCAAGCTTTCGCGCGGCGTGCATGGCTTGATTGAAGTACGTGCTTTCCGAGTTTTGTCGGGAGTCCCGTAGATAAGCTGCAATGTGACTTACTAAACACGTGTGTTCGCTTGGACACCAATTCCGAATGGTAGGCAAAGGACGCTGAGCAAGCTCGTCACGACCGACATGGCGAGCTCTCAAGCGACGAAGAAGGTCGAGCGGATGCAAAAGAATACGGCGATGCAGAGACACCGCTGGCGTCGCCCTCGGTCGTGGATTCGGGTCAGTACCTGGTCGTGTATCCCGAGTCGCTGGTACTCGTGCGGCTGCGCAAGGACACGATCCGCGAGAGCGCGTATGGTTTGACGCAGCTGGTGCTACTCTCCTATAGCTCTCCACCTGAGAGTGGTGGTAGCGGTGGCGAGTCTGTCGATGGTGAGCTCAGCGAGACTGGTGTGTCCTTCTGGAGCTACTGCGAGACTGCGGAGGAGATCAGTTTGATCGTCACCGAGGTAGGCGTCCTGGAGAACGTCGTCTTGCTTTGTCATTTGTACCTTTCGTTCTGTACTGACCATTGAATGTATGTATGTACACAGCGCTGCTTGGCGTCGTTCGAGGATGACTCGATCATTGTCTCGCCGGACCGATGGAGAGCGATCAAGCTGAGCGGGCGAACGTACGGGTTTGACGAGACGGGCGTCGTGGCAGCCATGTCTGGGTTCAAAACGGAGACGCAGGTGTTGAACGTGAGCTCCTTCGGCTCGAACGTAGCGTTCGTGCTCGACCACACGCTCGAGGAGTCGATCGAGACGCTCTGCTCGTCGCTCAACATCACGCACGTCGAGCGGTGAAAATTCGCAAAGTGTGATGAGCTGGAGCGTTTGAAGGAAGGAGTTCACATGCTGTATAGAAAAGAAAGGAGAGATGGTGCTTGTGCGTGCGAGCGAATAAGAGGGAACTGCGTATGACTCCTGCTAAGAAAGAGAGTCAATTTTGTGATCCAAGAAGACCCAGCACGATAAAGAGTGAGAGAAAATACAGACTTCATATAATGACCTGGGGGGTTTGCGAAGTTACAATGACAAACTGTGGCCGCAGTTCCTTATCGTCACAGAAGGAAAAAGAACTGGACTCACTCACTCACTCACTCACACTCAGGGCTCCTTGGTGAACTCGCTTTTGGACACGACCACGTTGTCGCCCTTCATCTCGTAGACGAACGCCACGACCTTGGGACCCTGCACCGCCATGAGCAGGAAGCTCGGTACGACGTCGCTCGTGCTGCTGCTGAATGCGCCGGTGATGGAGCCCGGATTCACAAACCACTTGCCGTTCTCTGTCCGGATGTGTGACCTACGTGAAGGAGTAGGCAACATAGCATCCTGGTGATTAACAGTCGAAGTGAAGAAGGTATGAGCGATGATGATGAGACAGACAACGTACTGGTGCGTGTGGCCTGTCACGAGGATGTCGACGTTCATCTACACAACGCACAAGACAAAACAGCAGCAGTGTCAGATCAGCAAGTACTACGCAGTACTACTATACAGCAAAGCTTCTGGGGGAGGCGTCCGGCGAAATGACAGCCTCGATACCTTTCGCTGCAGCGCGGCGAGGCTGTGCTGGTCTCCCCAGGGCACGATCTGGTGGCCGTGGCAGAGTCCGATGCGGAACTGACCGATCGTCACCACTTTCTTCTCGGGGAACTGCGATTCCTGCAGGCAGCATGGCGCCACAATAGAGAGAGAGAGAGAGAGAATATGCCAACCAGTCAGTATGTGTATCTATACGAGCGCAGCTTTGCGTACACGAGACCTAAGAGAAGCGTACCTGGTCAAGATCGCCCGCGACGACGTGCACGTTCGGTGCCAGCGCGTGGAACTCGTCGTACTGCTCTTTCGTGACCATGTTGCCCGTGCACAAAATGTGCTGGATCTTGTTGGGGACCTGCAAGGTGAATGGACAAAGAGATACACACATACACATGAGCACATGACGCATATATCAACATGAGCATTTTTCTCTATCTACACGCAGAGCATGCGCCGATGATACACAAATCCATACCAGCATTTTCTGGAACTTGGTGGGGATCTCGGCTGCGCGATGCGGGATGTGGCTGTCGCCGAGCACCAGCACGAGCTGCATCAAGTGACCAGATAAACGGCAGTTGTCACATTAGTGCGCTGCTAGATCAGTGGGTTCGCGGTCGGCGTACGCACGCAGAGAAGAGCGCGTACCTCTCCGAATCCGGTCGCCATTCTCTCTTCTCTCTTCAAAGAGCCTTTTGTGTTGTGTTGATCTGGTTTGCCGACATTTCCATGAATGACCCAGGATTACTAAAACCGATTTAGGGTACAGTCAACACCGTTTCTAGTGGCACGAATGTAAGAGCACTCCGGTTTTAAGAGCACGATTTTGAAACCCAAAAGTGCAGCATACAAAAAGCAAGTCACTTAAACTGCAAGACAAAATTATACGGCCACCCCTTTGCAACATCGCCGCGGATGATGAAATTCGAATTGAAGCTCGCTGTTTAGATATGTTTGTCTATTGAAAGAGAGGAATTAAATGACGTGGCTGCCGACGCGCGGCTCACATTTGCCTGCAAGTTTCTATACAAAAGTTGGGTTGGGTCGCTGAGACAAATATTACGGCCACCCTGTTACTATAGTAAACCCTATATTAAAAGGGTAATGATCAAATTAGTAGTGCGTCTTATTTCCACGTCGCTCAATGACCTCGATGCAGCGGCTTGGCATTGGGCTCACAAGTGACGAGAGTGCGTCCACGCTGATGCCTTCCCACCCGCGAAGGATGGCTTGAATGAGCTCTTGTATAGTCGAGTACTGGCGACCATTCGCCATGGGAAGGGGGCCGCAGCGCGAAGACGAGGAGATCGGCCG
>JAADVN010000065.1:0-41456 GCA_023335535.1 Globisporangium spinosum
ATGTTTTTTTGGCGATGATTGGGCTTTATATCTAAAGTCTTTGAGCCGAGCTTTGTTTCCAGAAAATTATTTTTTGGCTGCACGTTTGCAAAAGTATAGGTACGCCTATAGTTTTTAGCAGCACTGTACTGCTTGATCGAGTTGAGGTAGATGTTGACGTCCTCGAACTGCTTGAGCAGGTAGAAGCATGACGCACTCGGTCGGCGACGAGCCCACGAACTGGAAGTACTGCTGCGCGGTCTTGATGTATTGTCTCGAGTTGGTCGACTGGCCGAGTGTCGCGTGGACGACACCTTTGAGGATGTACTCTTGTGGCGTAGACGGCTCGATGTCCTTGATCAGGTCGTCGGCTTCCTGAAGTTTGTCGTGCTTGAGGTAGTAGACAACGAGGTTGAGGCACGCCTCGGAGAGCGAGTCGACGAGCGGCGGCAGCACACGGAGCGCGTTCTGTCCGTCCTCAAAGACCACCATATTGTGGCTCACGAGATCGTTCTGCTCGATGTTGTAGCCTCGGTCCGTGAGCGTCTTGACCTCGTCCTTGGCTGCATTGCCGTTGTAGAGCTTGAACTGGTTGCGCGCCTTGACGTTCACGGCGACGACGCCGTCGGGGATCGCCTGCAGGTACGCCTGCATGATCTCGAGCGACACGTCGTAGTAGCCGAGCTTGTAGTAATACATGGCGACGTACACGTTGAGCGCGATGTCGTCGCGGTTCTCGAGCAGCAGGCGCTTGCAGATGTCGATGGCTTCCTGAAAGTGGTTGCGGGAGTAATGGATCACCGCAAGTGAGAGCTGGTCCTCCTTGGAGCCTGTGAGCCGCTGGTGGTACACGAGTAGCTTGTCTTCGTCGCCGAGCTTGTGCGCGCAGTGGAAGAGGATGCGGTTCTGCAGCGCGCCCGAGGGTCTTTTCGCGGCCTCTTTCATCGGCTCCTTGTAGAGCTGCAGGTAGTACATGCAGCAGGCACGGTGCAAAAAGATCTCGGGCGTCTCGTCCGCGTCGTGCACCTGGTCGTAACAGTCGAGCGCGCGCTGGTAGTTGCCCAAGTGGAAATACGCGTAGGCGAGCCATAGCAGCGTCTTGCGCTTCTCGTCCCCACTGCTACCACTGCTGTTGCTGCGGCTCTGGTCCTCGCTCTTGAGGTTGAACTCGAGGGTCGCGACTGCGCCGGTGAAGTCGTGCTTCGCCGCGCACTCCCCGACCGTCGGGCCCTTCTTGGTCTTGGCTTTGACGATCTCCTGTGCCTACAAAGAAGAAGACGACCATAGAGAGGCATCGTAAGTGAGTGGGTAAGTGGACGTACACTACGGGCTGTGGGAGGATCATGTGGTGTGTGAGGCTCGAGGTGCCTTGACGCGCTGCGCCTGCTTGGGCTTGGCCACGTACATGGCGGCGTGTGGGCGTCTGTATGAGCTCGGACGTGAGATCAATAGCTCAGTTGCTCAATTGGTCACCGCGTCGCTTCAAGATCTCCTTTTTGTGAAGAGTTTTCCTGAAATTTGTGAATGCATGAATCTCGATTTCTTACTTATATCGTGGCTGCACATCTTTCAAAATTGGGGCAAAACAAAACAACTGGACAGGGTTAGTCAGTATTCCCTGTACGCCGAAGCTCGAGCGACCCGGACTACTTGTCGCCCGATGAACATGAAAACCGCCACATACACCTCTGCATCCAGTCTGTAGCGCTCTTGTTGGCTTCACGCAACGCTGCGGAACGCGGGTTTGAAGTTATTTGCACGTGTGGCGACTTCGTGTGTGCTGTTGTTCCTTCTCGCGGATTCGGATGGATCAAGATGGTGCAGGTTGTGGAACTCGAGCCAAACTCATCTGTAACGCCAAGCGGTGGTATTAATGAGCTCGATCTCCAGCTCGCGTGTATTGAGGAAGAGTCGCTACAAATGTTCCGCTCGTTTCTTGCATCCATCGGCTCGATGATCAGCGCGGTGGATCTGAGCCACAATAGTCTCGCAGACGAGTTCGAATCGCTCCAGGGCATCATCACGTACTGCACTCATTTGCAGCATTTGGTGTTAAACAACGTCGACTTGGCGACCAGCGAGTGGGAACTGCTAATGGACGCGCTTCATCGCGGAGATCTCGGCCACCATCTCATCTCGCTCAACCTAAACGACAACCGACTTGACGCCACAAAAATCACAGAGATAGCCGAGCTTCTCTCAGATGCAGAGAGCATACCAGCCCTTGAAGAGCTGCGCCTCGGCGTGAACTCAATGGATGGACCAAAGCGTGAGCGTTTGGCCAACGCCTTGCGAGTCAATGACGCCCTTGCTGTGCTGGAGCTATAGGAGCCAGATCGCGGGGTTTTCGTGTGTGGTGACGAGGAGAACATCTCACGGAGTGACTTCGAGGCCGAGCTTGGAGGGCAGAGGTTGCCTTCAAAGTCGTTGGCGCTGGAAAAGAAACTCGCATTCCTTAGCGTGATAAACCCACATCATCAACCCCTTCATCCACAGGGAAAGCATGGGCTGCGCTGGATTCCAACATGGTGTCCCGGATCTTCCGGTTGTCGCGGATGCAAGCTGACCGACGGCTCTTCTGGACGCGCTCAAGGAACAGCGAATTTAGCAGATTTTTCAACTTTTAATGCCGTAAAGTTGTCGACAACCCGTGGATTGAATATCATGAACGTCTTGAGCGAGGGAATAAGAGCTCAGCAAATACCAAAGTGGTGCATTCACCTGAGATGCACCGTGAAGTTCGGACACTTGTCCTGGGTCGTCGTCCACCACATGGAAGGCAAGGTTGGCGAAGAGGAATACGGAAGCAGCGCGGCCACGTGCGGATTGCACAGGCGCGCGCACCTCACCTCGTGAAGGAGGAGATCGGTCACCTCACCTCGCGTGATGATTGACACGTGTGCGACGTGTGAGCATTTGCTTATCCGCTGCGATCTGTCCGCACGCAATACTGTACTTGTTCAACTTCAAGGTTCAACAAGCGCAAGCGTACACTCTCGCTAAAGTATCCATTTCAGTGCATCACAATCCCATTTGTGCCAAAAAATACACTTGAAACGGCACATGTAATCGGAGCTGCTGACCACCATCTGGATGACGGCCACAGAAAAAGGCCATGAATACGACCAGCGCAATTGCAGTCCGCGAGTGTTTACGACCGGCCCTCGCGTGCAAAGAAGCGGAGGAGGGATCCAATTGCCATGCGTCTGCCTGCCTGCCTGGTTGCATGCAGCAACTGCAGTACAGGTAGCATTGACAGCTCAAGTGTCAATTGCTTCTCACTTCCCAATCTGTCGTCCAGCACGCACGCACGCCACCGCTGACCGAACACACTCGCAACAGACAACGATGCAGAACACCAAGTCGGACGACGAGCTCTTCATCCGCGACGGCCACTTTGTCGACAAGGAGGGCCGCGTGCGCCTGCTGCGCGGTGTCAACCTCGGCGGCTCGTCCAAGCTCCCGTACGGCTACGGCCACGTGGACGGCGCCGACTTCTCGGACTTCTACGACGGCGCGGCCAAGGTGTCGTTCGTGAACCGCCCGTTCCCGATCGAAGACGCCGACCTGCACTTTGCGCGCCTCAAGCACTGGGGGCTCACGTTCCTGCGCTTCATCGTGACGTGGGAGGCGATCGAGCACGAAGGGCCGGGCATTTACGATCGCGACTACATCAAGTACATCCGCACGATCATCAAGAAGGCGGGCGAGTACGGCATGCAGATCTACGTGGACCCGCACCAGGACGTCTGGTCGCGCTGGACCGGCGGCGACGGCGCGCCGATGTGGACGCTCGAGTGCGTGGGCTTTGAGCCGCGCCACTTTGAAGTGACCAAGGCGGCGTTGTGTCTCGAGACCACGGGCAAGCCTGCGTCCGAGTTCCCGAAGATGATCTGGCCGACCAACTACTACAAGCTCGCCTGCGCGACAATGTTCACGCTGTTCTGGGGTGGCGCCAAGTTCGCGCCTCGCTGCAACGTGAACGGCGTGCAGATCCAGGAGTACCTGCAGTCCCACTACATCAACGCGCTTGTGGAACTCGCCAAGGCGTTGAGCGATTTGAAGAACGTCGCGGGCTTCGGCACGATGAACGAGCCTTCCTCGGGCTACACCGGCATCGCTGACCTCTCCAAGCCGAACGGAGAGCTCAAGAACGGCTTCATGCCGACCCCATTCCAGGGCATGATCCTCGGCGAAGGCATCGCGCAGGAAGTGGACTACTGGGCGAACAGCGTGTGGGCGTGGATCCGCAACAAGCCAGCGGGCAAGAAACTCGTGGATCCGAAGGGCATGCGCGCCTGGAAGAGCGGTCACCAGTGCGTCTGGCAGAAAGAGGGCGTGTGGCGTGTCAACGGTAGCGGCGAGCCGGAGCTGCTCAAGCCGAACCACTTTGCGAACACAGACTTTGGCAAGGAGATGTACGTGCCGTTCACGAAACGGTTCACTGCGAGCATCCAGAAAGTGATCTCCAAGTCCATGATCTTCGTCGAGATGCCGCCGATGGAGTTCGGTGACACGCCGTTCCCAGACATCGACCCGAAGATGATCCCACACGCTGTGAACGCGATGCACTGGTACGATGGCGCGACGCTCATCCTCTGCTCCTGGTCCGACTACTTCACAATCGACTTCTTCTCCAAGAGCCTGCTGTTCCGCAAGTCCACACGCCGCGCGCACCACGAGGCGCAGCTCAAGCACATCAACAGCTTCGGTAAGAAGATGCACAACGCGCCGACGCTCATCGGCGAAGTGGGCATCCCGTTCAACCTGAACGGTGCCAAGGCGTACTCGACCGGCGACTACAGCGCGCAGATCGCAGCGATGGACCACACGGTCTCGTGCCTCGAGGCCAACATGCTCTCGTTCACGCTCTGGTGCTACGCTGCGGACAATAGCAACAAGTTCGGCGACCTGTGGAACCTGGAGGATCTGAGTCTCGCGAGCCCCGACACGGAGAAGCACGTGTGCACGATCAACAAGTCGCTTCACCGCGACGACGCCGCACGTGCGCTCGTGGCGTTCTCGCGTCCGCACGTCACGCGCGTGGCTGGCAAGCCGGTCAAGTCTCAGTTCTCGCTCCAGGAGCTGCGCTACGAGCTCCAGTTCGTCTCGGACAAGACCAAGCCGATCTCCGCCCCCACCGAGATCTTCGTGCCACACGTGCACTACCCGCAGGGCTACAAGGTCACGGCGTCCGGCGGCAAGATCGAGATCGTCAAGCAGAACGAGGGCTTCGACCTCGTGACGTTCCAGCACGACGCGCGCGCCAGCAAGCACTCGGTCGTGATCACGACCAAGGCCGAGCTGCGCAAGACGTCGCCGTACCTCAAGGCGGCGCTGCTCGCGGCCGTGAGCATCCCGATCTACTACTACACGCAGAAGAAGTGATTGGTACCTTGATACTGAAGTACCAGAAATGTATATGGCAAAGTGGCGTTGCATACAAAGTCCAAGTATAAAGATGCATGGTTTTGTTTGATCTATGATTGATAGTTGTAGTGATACTAAAGTGCTGCTACTTGTTAATGCTGGAGCAGCTCAAAGAGCAGGTCGCGGTCCTTGGTCTCGCCCACGAGGAACGTGTGCTCGCCGACCTCGCGGAAGCCGTACTTGCTGTAGAACTTCTGCGCCTTGAGGTTCTGCTCCCAGACGCCGAGCCACACGTGGCGGCGCGGTCCTTTCTCGCGCACGACCGCCATGAGGTGGTCCATGAGCAGGTACGCGGCGCCGCTGCCGTGGAACGCGCTGTCCACGTACACGCGCTTAACCTCGAGCGAGTGCTCGGCGAGCGCCGGGTCTTCGCCCGTGCGCACGCTCTTGTCGGCCAGCATCCCGTAGCCGCACGGCAAGCGCTGCTGTGATTGGTCCACCTCCTCGTCTTCCTGCTTGGGGAAGAGCAGCACCGTGTACTTGTCAGGGTGCTCGATGTCCTTGCGGATCGTGTCCTCGGCGTACGCCTCGGCGAGGTACACGCTCAGGTGCTCGGGCGGGTAGAGGTGGCCGAACGTCTCGACGAACGTGCGGCTCGCGAGCGCACCAAGCGCTGCGGCGTCCGATGGTGTGGCAACGCGCAGCTCAAACCTGTCCGCAGCAGGAAGCTTCGTAGCAGCAGCAGTAGTTGAGGAGCTCATCGTTGTGCGTGGTGATGGAGTGTATTTGCTTGATCGAGGGCGAGTTCGGAAATGAAGGGACTGCATGCAATTGATACCAATGTGAATGGACGCAGACGCGCTTGTGCTCATCGCATCAGATTGTTTACTGGTCGAGCAAACCGAACAACTGGCGGTGAGTGATGCTCACAAGTGAGTGTCACAGGGACGGCTGGCTGGACAAGATCTCTCACAACGTTGCAGCGTCAAGTCTGTCTTTTGATACGCTGGTTGCAAACGAAATAGCTGACTTACTTTTCAACATGCACAGTAACGCTAGACGAATGAGATCTCACGACATGAGTCCCCGTTGTTTTCCCATTCTCCTATTCACACACAGTATTTTTCAGCTTTCTTTCTGGACTTGTCATCACAATCCGTCGTCGAGGAACCATTCCGAGTGCGAGACGTCGCCCGAGAGGTGCGGCTGCCGCGGGTCCCCCTCGCCCTCCATGTCCACGTCCTCCAGGTCCTCCATCGCGTCGATGCGCGGCACGCCGAGTGCGTGGAACGGCGGACTGCCGGTACTGCTGGCGCTCGCACTGCCGCTGCGGCTTCGGAACGCGCTTTTGAAAGTGGAAGACAAGCCAGAAGAAGAGCCGGCGGCCATGGGCATTCGGCGCTGCTGCGCGTCGTCACTGCTGTCGTCGTCGCTGCTGCTGAGCATCACGACGGACGCGGCGGCGGCGGCGCGCTTGCTCTTCTCCTGCCGCGTGAGCGCCTCAAGCTCCTGTGGGGTCAGCGACAGGTACGACGACAGGTTCACGACATACGGTGTCGGCAGAGGAGATGGTGGAGGAGTCCGCGAGACTCTTCGGAAGAGCACGATCTCATTGCCACTTGACTCCGCAGATGAGGCACTATACGCATATACACAGCACAGCAAAGCACACGAACAGTTAGTTAGAACCGAGGTATGTGGATCATCAACCCGTTGAGTTGAATATCGAGCGAGAGAACAGCTATATGAACCACTCACGCTTGGTTCGCGACCGCCGCGTAGTGGCGGAAGACGCGATCCATCGGCTTGCGCCTCGCCGAGCCAAAGAAGAAGCCCTTCATGCTCGGCACGCCGCCGTACACCATGAGCTCGCTGTGGTTCTCTGCGCGGTCGTCATCGTCGTCGTCTTCGTTCTCATTGTCGTCATCGTTCGCACCATCTTCCCCACCCATATTCGCATCTGCGATCACAGAGCTGCTGCTTCTGCTATTGGTGTGACCAAGATAATCCGCGCTGCCCCCAAGACACAACTCCTCGAGTCGATCTGCCAGTGTGCGCTGCCGCTTCCGCGACGACCCCACTCTGAATGACGGGCTCGTGGTGCCTGTAGCACCACTATACGTGAACGCAACGTTTGCGCTACTGGCACTGCTGCTGACGTTGTACGCGGGGACGCTGGTGCGCGCGTACCGCTGAAAGTAGTTGTACGAGTTCTGGCGCATGGTGTCCGAGTCGAGCTCTTCGATCTCGATGCTGTCTTCACGGCGCCGCCGCACTCCCCTGGCTCTTGCGAGCGATGGAGTGCGCCACGGGAGAGCGTCTGCGCCTGCGCCTGCGCCACTGTTGCTTCTGCTGTTGCTGTTGCGTGTCTCCATGGCGCCGCTCTGTTGCTGCTGGTTGTTCTGGATGTGCTCGATGCTTCCGTTGCCTGCGCTCGAGTTACTCATCATCGTCATTCTTTTGTTCCTTCTGTGATTATGAGATCATGAGAAAGACCAGTGTCACTAACGTAGGTCATTATATAGGTCATTAAAACAGATACCGACATCCTTGGCGTGGACCACTTTAATTTACTAAATTTGCAGTGCCACGCATGCGAACTTTTACGTCAAACGCAACAATGTCACTAAATATGTCACTCATATTTACCACATAATCAAAGTGGACCACCTAACTGCATAAGTTCGCAGCGTTCACAATGTCTGTCGAACTTTAGCGCATTTGAGGCTTTGTACCAGGAACGATCATTTCCGAGGAGCTGTGAAGCAAAGCAGTCGAGCGTGGTGCAGGTGCTCGCAATCGCTGTGGTGTGTGCGTGCGTGTGAACATGAAGAAGAGGTGGCAGTCCGGCTGTCTGTCTCCAGCTGCGTATAGCGAGCGCAGTCCCTGCTGCTGCTGTTGCTGCTCGTCTCCATTGCTGACCAGCCGCTTTCTTCTTCTTTTTAGTGCGTGTTGTTGCAGCAAAGTGTCAATACTCATCGTTGCCGTGCATCATGGATTTGTCGAGTCTCCGCGTAAAAGAGCTCACTGAGATATGCAAGAAGCTGGGTACGTGCATATTGTGCGTCTCCGCGCGCAGTGCTTCTTTCCTAGCAGTGGTAAGCACTAACTGATACAGTGTGTTCCTTATGCGCAGGCATTCGTGCGAGCGGGAAGAAAGCGGATCTTGTCGAGCGCCTCGCGAGCAGCTCCGCGTACCAGGAAAGCCTGAACGGCTCGTCGAAGAGAGCGGCTAAGGTCGGTGGCTCGCGATCGAATGGCGTCACTGGGTCCGCGAAGCGAGCAGCAAGTGCTGAGGTAACGAACGTGTTTATAACCTTCAGTCGGCAATCTTCCGTCACATCCAACATCGCGCTGATACTCATTCAACCCATCTATGACGCCGCCTTGCATGGGAAACACTATGAACGACACCATTCAGATCTTGCACAGTACGAGTCTGAAGAAGCAAAAGGGCGAACGCCAGAAAATCGTCGACGCGATCGGCTTGGTGTTTGACAAGTTTCGAGGTGCGCTGAGAGATCCATACGTCTGCAATGCCCGCTGTCTGTACACGCACTAATATAGTATTGACAATACAGATGAAGAGAGCATGGACTCGATCACGGACGACGGCATCATCGCGTTCTGCGAGGAGCTGGGCATCGACCCACAGGACCCGGTCATCCTCGTGCTCAGCTGGACCATGGAGGCCGCTGCGATGTGCGACTTTACGCGCACAGAGTTTGTGCGCGGCTTTGAGAAGCTCAACTGCGTTACGATGGACGACCTGAGGGGCAAACTGCCGTTCCTCCGTGCCAAGCTGCGCGATCAGACCGAGTTCACGCATATTTATTCGGTACGGAGTGACTGAATCGAACTGCTCCGTTCGTTGTGTAAATGACTCATGATGTCTAGCAAACTGTTTTTGATTCTTACTATAGTTCACGTTCGGGTTTGCGAAGGACCCGACGCAGAAAAGCCTGGCGCTCGACATCGCGACGGGGCTCTGGGAGCTCTTGCTCCCGGGGTACTTCCCGCTGCTTCCCCACTGGCTCAAGTACGTGCGCGCGCACTGCCGGAATTCGATCTCAAAGGACGTCTGGATGCAGGTGCTGGACTTTGGTCTGCAGATCAAACCGGACCTGAGCAACTTTGACGAGAACGGCGCGTGGCCCGTGCTGCTGGACGACTTTGTGACCCACATGCAGGACGAGTTCAAGGAGCGCGGCGTAGAGGCCGTGCTCAAAGAAGGAGCCGGCGACGCTGCGGCGGCGATGGCCATCGACTCGTGAGTGGGCGAGCGCACGAAGCGAGTTTACATGGGGTTGTGGCATATATTCAGCTTTCGGCGATGCAAGACTTGGCTCTTGTTTGAAAAAACGAGCGATACATTTCTTGATAAGCTGGAAAAATGATGAACCGTTTTCTTTATCAGCGTGTTAGTTTCGTGGGGTCTACATATCTACACAGAGAGCAATAGCATCGTAGCTACCAGCGGTGACATCAGCACTATCGCCACGGATGCCGAAAGCGCCAGCCCACCTAGGAAATGCACACCCAAGAGTGTCAACTTTCGACCAAGAATCATAGAGAAACAAGACCCATCCAATGGTACATAAGACCGCATTGAGGAATCCATACCGGAGCAGATCATGGTCCCATTAAGCGCGTGCTTGTTATACGCGTTGTCCTTGCCGCAGAGACAGGCCTTGTCGATGCTGCCCACGCCGTCTTTCGTGCACTGCGTCTGTGCCTCGTTGAGCGTCGCGATGCCCGCCGCCGTGCCGAAGAGCATGTACTGGTGGTAGCTCTGGAAGCAGCAGCCCATCTCCTTCACAATGTCTGAGCAGAGGTCGAACCCTGTGCCAGCGTTCGCGACCAGATCTGCCAGCATCGGGACTACAGAAGTAAAGACACCATTTCATGGTAGGTTATGTGGGTTTATGCGTAGAGCTCCTCATCACCATGAGAGGCAATAAATGCTTCAACCACTCACTGCAATATTTCCCACCCACGGTGGCCTGGCAGGCGATCTGGTAGGTGGTGGCGGGCAGGCGGTTGTTCGCGCTCTCGTCGCTGTCCTGCCTCGCAAAGCAGTCGTTGGTCAGCAGCGTCTGGTACTTGAGGTTGATGGTCGTGTAGCATGAGTTGTCGCAGAGTGCCTTCTGGTCCTTGTCCGAGCGATGGTCGAGCACGTTCGCCTGCACGAGCTGCTTGCAGTCGCTCGCGAGCACCACGTTGGCCTCGACGCCGCTTTGGATTTGGACATCGTTAAGTAAAAGCGCGTGGATTTCTTCCTCGGTCGTCACGCAAATCGACGAGTGCTACAGTGCATATCAGCAAGGAAGAAAGGACGGAAGAGGATAGCCAATCATGGTCATTTCGATAGTATACGCATGCCGCTGTATCGACAATTCTCAAGCATTGTGGCGTCTTGTTTACGTTTGCCGCACCAAGCCCCAAGGCGTCCACGGACGCGTAGAGCCCCAGTGACGCAAGAGCGCTGAGCGTAGCGAGAGCCGTCTTTCGTGTCTTCATGTATCGGGATATCGCGTGTGCGTCGAACGCCAACCAAGGTCGCTTTTTGTAAGGTGAGGGCTCGCCGAGCAGCACTTTTGCCGTGTCATGTCTTACTACTTTCATGAGATCAGATCCATCAAAATCTTATTTGGATGTTGAGAATTTGGTATTTTTTGTGCTTGTCGATATCCAAACAAAATCTCCGATTTTGGTTCTTCAGTCCTAAGAATACCCTTGATTTGAGCCCACAGACATCCATTTTTCACTACCATGAAAGCAAAAATCAGTCGCAAGAGAGAAGGCTCTCAGCAAATGGTCGCGTGGCCATGGGTGACTACTTGGCGCTGCTGACCACCACCCGGTCTCCTTTGCCATCGCTAGCGTCGCTTGAGATGCAGGAGTACAAGCTGTCAGCACGCCACCATCATCATCATCGAAAGCGGCGCAGCAAGATCGCCATTGGGTCAAGCAAGGACTCGCCACTGCGATCACAGACAACAAGTCGACACAATGCGCACGGCGCGTTCCGCTCGGTGGCAGTGCTGGGTGAAGTCGCGTGGCTCGAGACCGATGCAAATCAGAACAAAATGCAACCGGGAGAGACGTTTGCGCTGCTCAGACGGCTTCTTTCGCCGTCCGACCTGGCGATTTGGGAAGAAGTAGACAGTGGACAGCCAGTACTGCTCTCGGAGCTGCTCGATGGCGTTGAAGCTGCCTGCTGGCAGACACTCGCTGTGGAGCAAGAATACAATGGAGACTCGAGTGGAGAGCTCATGTCGACAATGGCAATTGGAGAAGGAGGCGCGTCACCGCGAAGTTTTCGCTGCCAGGTTCACAGAGCGCACAACTTGGATTCACTGCGGAGAGACAGCCATCTCTACGAGCCAGATAACTCTTTGAGTGGCGCTACTGATCCGGTCAAATTGCGGTATTCCCAGCTGCATCGCGGCGTCCAGGTCGCGATCATCGAGAAGCAGCAAGTCCTGGAATCCCTCAGACACCAGCTGCAGCGAGCCATTCAGCACAACAACGAGCTCCCTGGTGCCATCAAAGACCAGGAAGCAAAGATCCAGAAGCTCAAGGAGACATTCATGGTCGGTGCTTCGAAGAAACTGGACTGCGACGATATCTCGCCCATCACCACCACTGCGAATATGGCAAAACAAGACACGAGCACCATGGCCACAGCGGTCGAAGACAAGGTCCAGACGCTGCGCGCGTGGGCGTGCAACGAGCTGCGCAGCGCAATCGATGACCATATGACCCGCGCGAGCGAGCTCAAGAAAGAGATCTCGGCAATCGTGACGAGGTCAAGAAAGAAGAAATGGCGACAAGCTCAAGGCGAAGCGCGTGGAAGCGATCATCGCTTCGACGTTGTCCACCAAGGCGAGCGCTGCGTTGGCTGTCAGTGCTGCTGGCGATGGCGGTGGTCCATCAATGCGTCGATTGTCGTCGGAAGACGTGGTCGCGCAGGTGCATGAGAAGAAAGAGAAGCTACTGGATGCGATCGAGCAGCGCAAAACCCATTTGCGCGCTCGCACGGAGGAGGTCTTCGATGCGCGCAACGAAGTGGGGGTCCTGGAGCAAAAGCGAGCCGAAGTGGCGGCAAGAACCGCGACGCTCAAGCAGGAGATCACGCACATTCAGCGAGCGTGCACGCCTCGACCCGAGTGGGCACAGCTGCTGAATGCGGCGCTTGTGATGACTGCGATCGACCGCGCGGGCAAGAAAGCCAAGTTGCGCATGGAGAGCTCACGGAAGAAGCTGATGGGCGGCAAGGCCAAACAGGACGACGACGGCGACCAAGAGGAGAGCGGTGACAAGCGACTCAAGCAGATTCTCACCAGTAATTGGAGCACGATCGAGAAAGTGCACGCCATGTCGGAGGAGCTAACGCGAATTCGGACCAAATACCATGCGGGCGACACAATTATCGTCGAACAGGCGAAACTCGACCATCTCCAGAAAGGGATCGTCAAGGCGCTGTAGCAACTCGAAGCCATCAAAGCTAAAGCGCCAGCTGAGCAAGGCAAGGAAGCGAAGCAGTAATTAAGCTTCCAACGCAAGCAGGTGGAAGAAATATGAATCGAATTTTGTATTTGTACTTATGCATGAATTATCTCACTGCGACCAAAATGCACACGCTACACCACGAAGAAACTCACACATATCTAGCCAGTATCCAAATGTCCCAGCTCGCTTTATCATCGCGGGGCGATAAATATTCGCATCTGTTGTATCTGACAAACAGCACATTCGGACGGAATATTTGCGCGCAGCTTAGAGACGAAACATCGGAATGCATGACGCGAGAACGGAGTGCCCGCAGTTGTCCAGAGGGTACTCGTTGTCGTCGTCCCACAGAACGAGCCCTGGCTCCGCGAGAAGAGCAAAGCTATCGAGAAGGAGTTCGTCATCTTCCCATAACGACGAGTCGCGACTACGCAGATCTTGAACGCCATGACAGTCCCATTTGCTCGGGAGACCAAAATCGAACTGGACTTCGCTGGAATGCTGAGGTGTCAAGACTTCGTTGCATTGGAACTTGTCTTCTGGCTCAATCGTGGAATGAGCGGCTTCTTCAATCGCCAAGTGCTGGTTGTCGTAGCTGACTTCAGGATACTCGTTGATTTTCCCGAGCGAAAACTCAGTCTCAGCGCAGATCTCCAGCATCCAGTTGTCTTCAAATTCTTGGACTTGAGAGTCGATTCCAAATGAGCTGTCGTCCATCGAGATGGCATCTGGCGATTCGCAAGCAGAGGCGCACTGGTACATCATCTCTTGAAACTGGAGGTGCTCGCCAAAGGTGCCAACGAAAGCTTCCGAGCGCGAGCGTTTGTAGGATCTCGCTGAGATGTCCGTAGTACGTTGTCGGTCCTTGATCCGATCTCCACGAAGCTGTTCGCGGAGCTTGATCATTGGCTCTGGTTCCGGTCTGCGCTTCGTCTCGACGATGCGGTGATTCTTCGCAACCTTGGGGTGAGGGACGATGTCCAGCGCCTTGCTATACCACTCTTCAAAGCTGATCGGCTTGTCCTTCGTGGTTCGTCTGGCGAACTCGTCCTTGGCCCAGTGCTTGAGAAAGTTGGAGCGCAGGTGGTGGATTTGGTTGCTTGCGTCGTCGTACTGCTCTTGGGTCATGGCGTTGATAGCTTCTTGGTTCTTCTTGAACTTTGCCTTCCCGATGAACTTTTCGCCGTTCATCTGCTTCTTCGAGATCCGCATCGGGCAACAGTTGAGCATCCGCGAGAGCCATGCGCGCATCGACGACTTCTGCTCGACTTCGTCCAGGACGCCGAGACAAAACAGCTCGACCAGTTTTCGCAGGTAGTCTTCCTCTTCGGGATTCCATTTACCTGATCGAACCGGGATGTTCTGCACTCGAGCGCTCTGTAGGAAGGTTAACACTCTGTCAGTACTCGGCTCAACGCGCATCTTTTTATGCGGGGAAATGCTCGAACAAGCAGGGTTCGGTGCATCACGCTCAACCACCTTCAGTCCGGTACCGTCCGCGCTGAACACTTCACGAGCGGCTGCGAGACACGAAAGGCGTTGGCGCTCGACGCTTGGCATGATCTCTTTCAGCGAGGCAGATCGTCGGACTTTGCGTGCAGCTTGAACGTATCGGTGCGCTTGAGTTCCCCGCGTGATGATGTTGTCGGTGTCAGAGTTCATGGTAGTGTTGGCGGAGAGTGCTGAATGTCTTCAGTCGAAGCTTGGGTCAGTCGGCCAGCGGTGGTGCAGCTCTTCAGTTTTCTGCTGAGATCAAAGTCAGTCGGCGAGAGGCGCGGAGCTGCTCAGGAGGCGGGAGGGAGGGATGTGCTCGGCAGATCGCAAATTGAGGAATGAGAAGAGTGGACGGCAGCTCTTCACAGGACAACAAGTGTGGCTCGCCGGTCCACGAACAGTCAACAGATTGTTGAAGCGACAGAGGGGGAGAAGGAGGGACCACTGTCGCTACGTGTGCATCCATCCATCCGCCCCTGTCTCTCCGCATTTGTATCCGAATTTCGCGTCGTCCTGTGCATTCGCTCCGAGTGCCACCAGATCCAGCTCTTTACAGTACGGGGCGCGCAGACACAGCAGCCAACCTCGTTCAGACAGGTAAAACCCATGAAGAACCCCCCGTCCGACTCCAGGAAGACAGTTCACACTGCTGTGCTTACTGAAGAGTGGTTTGGCTGTCACGGGGTACTCCCTGTCACAGTTGACGTCCAAGCAGTGCGCTTGCTTGTGTCGTTCAACGTAGCTCGTGTACCGTAACAAACCCAAACACGCTTGAGAATGGGAAATCGAACATTCGGATGGCGATCCACCCAAATATTCTGCGCGATTGAACGTTCGTCGACATGTCCCTGTCTGTCGGCGAAGCGAGCGGTATACTTGTGTGTTGTGTGTCCATTTCATCCGTTCATCCTTTCGAGGAAGGCGGTGCAATTGTGTGTGTGTCCATTTCACACGCGTACCCTTACGTGTACTGAACCGTCTGTAAAGCTGGTCGATCTTTTGAAGGTGTTCGGTCCACGCGTATCTCATCATGAATCGACAGCGTCGTGATATTAGCTCACGATGCGAGTGAGTACGTACCTGAAAGAATTCTAGGTATGGACGAGGTAGCATCTGTATTTTTTCCATCGGAATTGGTGTCAAAAGCGATCCGACCTCGATGATGAGATGGCTTGTGATCTTCCGCTCTGACTCTTCGACAAAGTGGGTGCGGAGTGCAAAGAAAGGGCGAAATGGACATTCTGAAGCGCCAGAACTTGGCTTGACGATATTCGGCGTGTCTCTTCCTTCGGCTTTGAATCCATTTCTGACAACTGGATGGATACTCTTTCAAACGTCTTTGTGTCCCAACACTCTTGAGCCACGTCTCTTCGCTTGATTGGCGATTAATTGCATGGACATAGGTTTGGTAGTCAAATGGGGAGAAATCCGGTTGAACGTTCCGAAGCATACGTAGTCAGTTAGTAACTGTAGCTATGATTGCTCGCGTGCAATAAGCTGCAAACTGAATCACACACAGACAACACCTCGCTTGCACTGTAGAATATCGCGCGCTCGCCTCCCGATTACAACCCAGAATTGAGTGAGGTAGTCGCGCTAAAGAGGCAGCTCCGTCCATCCACCCGGTTCCTTTCTCTCACTATCGCATGACACAAAGTATCCCATAGCGAAGCAGAACTCAACATTCAGTCGCAGCATAACGCAAGCAAACGCAAGCAAACGCTGCTGGCTGCAGCCGGGCCCGCTCTTTTACGGAAGGGTTCCTTTACGTGGGTCATCGGACGAACTCAAAGGACTGGATCTGTGATATCCTCTGCTATCGCTAGAGGCATTTTGGGTTCTGAAAATTGGGAGATACCATGTCGAGCGAAACGCCTGGTAAAAGTTTTGAAGGGTGATCCGCACAACTCCGTCCACATCTGCTGTAGAGTTGGGCAGCTGCGCCAAGAGAGAATGTACATTACGCACCTGCAACTCGCTATGTATGTTCTTCATCTCGCGGAGAGTGTGCGAGCCCTCCAACGACGGCAAAGAGCCTGTGCAAAAAGATCCAGATCCCCACCCCCTACTCACATCCATCTACAGGTTGTCATGGTCACTGTCAATGCATGAAGCGGTCCGAATACCAATCAATCACGAGCTGGCTGGTGTCGTTACAGTCCGAGAGACAATTGCTGAAACATCAACAGCACTTCAACATGCCCACTGAATTGGTTGAAGTGGTGAGTCCGATTCGTACTTAGTAGAGTGAAACCAGTACTATGTTCTCTCTCTCAACAAATTTGATCTGGTTCCAAAGAGATCCTTTTGCATTCGCAGTCGAAAGAAGATGAAGAAAAGCATGCGGCGACGAGGCTCCAAGGTCGCGCTGACACTGCACGATGTGCGCAGCGCCTTCGAGCAGCAGCGGCTGCTGTCGATGAAGGACACGCTGGCGATCATCCACGAGGCGCAGGACGTGATGAGTGACGAGCCGAACATGGTCGCTGTGGAGGGCGATTCAATCTATGGTGAGGGAGTCCAGTGGACAAAATGCAAATGCTAACCTGTGCACAATGATGCATGCAGTCAAGTCGTAGCGCAAGGCACTAAGTTTGCGGTACCTCTCTGCTGAGGGTTTAACAGTGTTTGGTGATATCCACGGCCAGTTCTACGATCTGATGCGGATCATCGACGACGTTGGGCTTGCGTATGTCGCTGGTACGCTGCAACTTGCCATGTCGTTCTTTTCACCACGCTGTTTGCATGTTGTTACTCAATGAACGTCGCGTGGTTTTGTTTGATGCTGCTGTGAATGGCATGCTGTAGAGAGGAATGTGAAACTCGTGTTTTTGGGTGACTATGTTGGTACGTGCTCATTATGTCCGTGGAGCTTGCCTGGATTTACTGAGCTCCATTGATGGCGCTGACGGTTCACGATCGCATGTTTTTGGCAGACCGTGGCGCGTTTTCGAGTGAAGTCATGTTGTACTTGCTGCTGCTGAAAGTGACGTTTCCGACCAAAGTGTTTCTCTTGCGCGGCAACCACGAATGCGAAACAATCTCCTCGTTCTATGGATTCCGCAACGAATGTGAGCGCCGTCTACCTTTTTCTTCCTATAGCATGAACTAATCAAAGCGCGGACTAACGTGTTTACACCTTCCATCAATAGGTCATCTGAAGTACGGGATCTCAGTGTATTACCACTTCCTGTCGTGCTTCCAGTCGCTGCCGATCGCTGCTCTTTTGAAGACGCCTCGGGGGGATATTTTTTGCGTGCATGGAGGTATATCGCCGAGCTTGACGAGTATCCAAGGAATCGAGAGCATTGATCGTCATCGCGAGCTGCCGACAGATGGTCCATTATGTGACTTGCTGTGGTCGGATCCCGCTGTTTTGATGGAAGGTGCGTGTTTTAGAATGCTGCGAAATGGTTTGTATCAAATGAACTCTGGCAGCATAGTTTTTTGTTGAAAGCAGAGCACGTGCAAGAGGAATCGAAGTGGACGGCAAATGAAGTAAGTAGTCTGCTACTCGAATCGCGATATAGAGCCTGCAGACTAATTTGATTTTCTTGTGTTGGCAGGTTCGAGGCTGCTCGTACTATTTCAGCGCATCGGCTACTTTCGAGTTCTTGGCGCAGAACCAGTTGTTGGCAGTTATTCGCGCTCATGAGTATGCTGAACTGGGGTACATGTTTCACTTCAACTCGGAAGAGTATGAAGAAATTGACAAGCGCGATGACAAGTCACTGCCGCCGCTGATCACGGTCTTTTCGGCTGCAAACTATTGCGATCAGCATGGGAATTTGGTACGCATATACCACACTGAATTAGCCGCTGTGCTTGGATGCTTACTCCATTGATTTGTTTTGGCTGACTGTAGGCGGGATATTTAGTCATCCGCAGCCACCCGTTTAATTGGGAGATAAAGCAGCTCGAGGCAGTATCCCACCCGGCTCCTCCGCTCCCAGGAGCAGGGAGAAGCACAGACATTTGGAAGCAATTCCACCAAACGCTTCCGTTTCTGCCTGCAAGCAAGAACTTCTTTGAAGATATTCTGGCGCTTGCTGGCCAAGAGAGGACGAAAACTGAAGACGACAAACCGCTCTTCGTGCAAATGGAATCACTCAAAGAGGAGCCTTTCGCCAATATCGAAGACCCAGACGGTGAGTCCGTATGATGCTAATGTGGGCTGTTGGTGGACGAAAGGAATGCATGTCTGATGTTTTTTGCGTGGTTGTCGTTAGAACGACGGAGACGTCAGACCAGTGAAATGCACCCACAGGCTATTAGTCGAGTCTTGGATGCAGAGGCGTCGAAGTGGATCCAGAGTGAGGATGGAGGAGCAGTGCAAGTGTCTCCTCCTGAAGAGGCTGGTTCGATTCGAAGGCGATCCTCGATATTTGGCGTTGAGCACAGTATCGACGATCGATCCAAGGTAAGCAAGCATCATTGTTGTGCACTCACTCGCACACGCTCCTGTGGATAGTACTAACTCTACACATGCATTTGATGAGTAGATCCTCACACCGAAAGAACTGGACACGATCAAATTGGTGTTCTCGCTCATGGACACCGATGGCAGCATGACGCTCAGTGAAGCAGAAGTGGCGACATTCATTTTGAATGTTTTAGGTACGCAATTTGTTTTCAGCGATGGCATCTTCTCGGCAAGACTAACTAACAGTATTTGCTTGTCTACCAGGCGAGAGGATCAGTCGGTCGCAGGCGAAAAGATATCTCGAAGCGCTTGATTTCGACCGCGATGGCGTCGTTGACTTCGCAGATATTCTCTCATGGGCTGCAGTGATGAAGAAGAATCACGAGCGTCGGGACTCGTCACTCTGGATCAAAGTCATCCAAGGTGTTTTCAGGTCTTTCAAGCACACCAGCATGTACCGAGTGTGCGTGACGCTGATGATCGGTGTAATCGTCCGAGATATGTTTGTCAGACGCGACAGCCAGCTCATTAAAGCCAAGCCACTCCGGATATGCGGATACCTCGGTGTGATGTTCTACGTGCTGAAGTTCATCCGCGGGGGGACGGACAACCACTGGACAAGCTTAACGAGTGTGTACAAAGCACTATTGATTCTGCGAGAGAAACTGCAGCTGAAATGAGGCTTCGTTGAGTTTGTATCTTTTATTGTTGTTCTTCAAGAAGAAAATCATCTAGTTCAGCTTCCAGGGCTTCTTCCTTTTCGATTTCTGGAACGTCTGTAAAGTCTATCGTCACGCCCAATTTGCGTGTAACTTCCTCTAAATACTGAAGATGGACTTTCGTGACTCGTCGATCGTTTTCGTTGTGAAGGACGTCGTGTTTCCGGCGCTCGTGCATGCAATGCTTGCACACCGCGGGATTGATACTGTCTCGTTGAAAACCAGGACAAACGGTGCCGATTGTGCAAATCCTGCACTTAGGGTAGGTGGTGTTGAGGAACTTGGCGATCGCCGAGATTCTGCCGCGTCGTATTCGCTCCAGCTGTCGCTCTTGCTCTTGCTTCACGTTCTTGAACTGGCGTTTGATGCTTTGAGCTTGATCGGCTTGGACTTCTTGACGCTTTTCCAGCTCTTCTCTGCTCGATCCAATGTATGGTTTCGTGGCAATCAGAGTGAACTCCTTCTCACATGCAACTTGAGCCACAAAAATATGGGATTAGCATTGCATAAGCATATCAGCTACCAACTTTGCAGAATGGCGTACTTGAGCACGGGCGACCGACAAAGTCCTCCATTCCCTCCATTTTGCCGGCCACAGCGCAGAACCCTTCTTCAAGGTTCGCAAGCTCTTCAGGTCTTCCAAGATACCCATTGCTGTTGCTCCCCCACGTGAAAACCTGGTGGTAACCAGAGAAACAAAAGTGCTATGTTTCGCGACGATTTCAAAGATCGAAAAATGCTGCTGTTAACTCACCTTGTCGTCCACCAATAAAGCCGCATTGTGGTACATCCCAGCACATACTTTCTTGATCAGCGCGTGGGTCATGACGAAATCTGTCACCAGACCTGGGGATGGAGAAATCTGAGTCCCACCCTGCGCGAGCTGTAGGATTGCACCATTCGCAGTTAGCTACTACACTAGAAAGTGAAGAAATTGTTAGTTACAGTGTGCTATCACAAGTCGACGAACCTGTCCAAGTCGCCCGCTACCCCAAGTGTATACCTACAGCAGAGTTAAAGGCAAGTTTGTTTGAGTTCAGTCAATCAAGCACACGAGCAACAAGCAAGAGAGCAATGAGCATACCAGTCCTCCTTTGAGCAGCGGTAGAATTAGTACCACAGCTACTGAATGCCAGCATCCACACGACAGCTCGAAGATAATGTCATCCTTTAGAGCTTCAACGAGTTTTGGATTCACAAAGGGCGTGGCGTCTCCATGCCCAAGCCGACTGCAGCACAGACACACAGCCGTATTTGATGGTAAATCAGTTGAGTCTTGGTATGCATGCAGCGCGGCAGCCTGTTCGCTTCTTACCCACCGTCACCACTCCCCCACGTGTATGCTTGGCCATTCGACGTCACCAAGCCTGCGTGCATAGTACCACAAGAAATCTGGAAGCGATAAAAAGCAAAGTTGGCTTCAGCTCCAAAACTTTACATGAAAAGATTCTTGCAACGTACCTGAACAACATTGAGCTTTGCTAAGCTTGAGCTAAGCTGGAGCGGTCGCTCGTGTTGAAAGTCGCCCCGAAAGCGTGGATTTGCCTCGTATCAGTGATGACAAACGTGCGGTTTATGCCGACATCCACCGCTTTGATAATGCATGCTTCAGGGATTGTTCGCTCCCAGAGTTGAGGTTCGTGACTATCAAGATCGTATCGAACGCGTGCTTTCTTCGACTGAGCTCCAGACAGGTTGTGAACTGGCTCTTTGCCGGGCTGGCAGTGGTCGTTCTCTCCCCACGTGAAGACATCGCAATCTTTTGTTTCGCACAGCAGTGCACTCTCCCAACTGCAATGTGGTTGATGCCTTCGCCGCACAGCATGAAGAGCTTCACTGGGTCCACAAAGTCTTCGTCACCGCCTTCGTCATCTTTATCGTCGCCTTCTCCAGCATACTCACTTCCTCGTGCTGATTGTTGTACACCGTGGTGCTTCTCATCGTCGCTGCTCTCATCACCATTTGAATCAAGATCGTCATTTCGCTTGTAGGTCTTCTTCAAGAGCGTGTTGAAGGATATCCCCGGCGGCAATCCAGTCGGAGCACTTCGCTTTCCCCACACGTACACATCCCCTGTACGACTAACGGCGAACCCGAGATCCGAGTCAAATCCCTATCGTACAAGCAATGATAAAACAGCATTAGCCCATTGAAACAACGCAATAACATTCAATCTGCTCACTCGCATACCGCGTAGACTTGACTGATTCCTTTTCCTCGCAGCTTCTTGATAAGGCGTGGCGTTCCATTCGATTCAAGGTCCCCGTGACCAAGTTGCCCCGAGTACCCCGACCCGAACGACCACACTCCGCCGAGCATATCGAGCTGCCGCTGGTATTCTTCTTCCTCTTCCTGTCGCCGAAGAAACTCTGATAATGAAAGCAAGGTCGCAAGTCAATTGAGAAGCCACTCCTGCGATGTTGCATCACCACACATAGCCACAGCACCAAGCATCATAAGAAGAAAGTCATTCACCCGCATTCTTCTGCTCTGTCAATGACACGTTGAGCCGCTGCACTAGCTTCGTTTTGCCTCCTTTCTTCGGCAGCCCACGCGCGATGCACGAAGCGCGCGGCATCTTGGTCTTCATCAGCGTCAGGCAGCGTAAATCTAACTTGTGTACGGAAAATGATCATCGAGCACACACAGATACGGCACAGGCAAATACTCGTCAATAAATGAAGGTAACCATGCGCATGCAGAGAACACACGGAGCGCAGTACGTACGCAATCCCACTCCTTATTCGAGAGCAAGGCTTCTGTGTCTTTGACCGGCAAAAAGAGCAATTTGCGGAAATTCACTGCGTCTTTGCCCGTCGGCACGCGGATATTGAGCTTCTTGCGCCGAAGGAACCCCATTTGCGATGATGCCACGGAAGACTGTCACGCACCTGCGCTGCTCTCACTGAGCCTCTCGCGCTCTCTCTCCCGCTTTCTTGCCGTGTGGACCGGCGCTCTTGGCTCAAGGCATGGACGTGAGCGTGAACTTGAACGTCTCGCTGCCTCTCATGCAGCCTTCTCTGTCTTCTGTGCAATGCTGCTGCAGCGCGCGAAGCGACACGCAGACAATGTACAGCCCGACTTCTCGGATTTTATATTTTATGTATCCATTTGGAACATCTTCAACGTCGTCAATCAGATGATCAGTCATCATCACAAAAACCGGTGGCGGTGGGTCGCTTTCGCTTTCGATTTGCGATTCGACAATACCAGCGGAAGAAGAAAAGGAAGAACTGCTTGAACCCGCATCTGGGGGCACTGTACCCATGCTCATCCATTCTTCCATCCATCACCTTGCACACCACATGCACTCTTTCGCTCTATTTCCAAAGCTATCTGTCTCGACTGAGTCGTCTCGAACTGCGGATCCTCAGTCGCTTGATTCATTCCTTCTGCCAAAGTGGGCGAGCTCCAAGCGTGACGTTGCTAGAGTCACCAAGTTGCTTTACATTTTCTGGAGCGATTGGAAAAATCCATTCGCCACCTTTACTTAACTGCTGGTGCATTGACACAAGCTCAGGTTCTCTTTCTTTCTCTCTCACTCCGTGGTTCGTTTACATGCAGCAGCCATCTGATATGCCGTTCCTCTACTTCACTCCTCGCTGACTTGAACTTCCTCGGCGATGCGTGCCGAAGCGTCCAGCTGGCTCGTTGCCCCAGCGAGCGTTGTCGGAGAATCTGCGAGAGCTTGGTCCCCTCTCAAACTCTTAGGCGGTCGCAGCAGGCTCTTCATGCGGATCACACCCATTCGGGTGCTACCGAACTGGCTTGATGAAGACGGCGCGACCGTCGGCCGGAAAAAATGAACCGCGGACTCAGAGTAGCCAGTCCGAGCAGCTGCGCGCTGCTCTCGCTCGGCGTGTAGTACTCGACCAGGTCGCGCAGGAACACCAGTTTCGCATTGGCGCGCACGCCCAGATCCCAGAGCAGCCGCGCGTTCCAGAGCGCGAGCGTCGCCAGTCGCCCCACGAACACGCACTCTGTGCGCACAGGCGGTGTCAGCGCGCCGAAGAAGAGCACCCAGTGGTACCAGAGCCACCACGTGAGCACGTTCACGCAGCGGAAGTCCCAGCGCATCATGTCACACAGGCACAGGCTCGCGATAGTGAACTGCAGCGATGAGAATGCGAGGTCGAGCGTTTTCGTCAGTGCGAACACGAGATCCCGTTGGTACATGCTCGCAAACGTGCCGCAGAAAACGATAGTCGCGGCAAGAGCGCTGCGCGGTATGAAATGGTGGTACTTGATTGTGGGGTCGTCTCGGTGTAGCTGCGCCGCAATGGATGCATACCCCAAGGCGAGGAAGCCCTAGATGCCGAGGATATACAACAGCATGAGTCGCAGCGAGTAGAGCCTCATCACTGCGAACATTCGGGGCGTCTGCAAAATCGTGTTCTTTGTGTTCACGTGGCTCATGACGAGATGCGAGCGCAGCAGCGGGATCCCCGGATTTGCGATCAAGTGCGGCGAGATCCTCGCTTGCCTCCGCGATCCGCTTCCGAGCACTTTTTGGAGCGTCAGGCGCTTCTTGTAGATCAAGCAGTAGATGATGTTCGTGCCTGGAAGCCGCTGGCGTGAGTTGACTCGCCCTCGCTGATGATACACCGTTTTCGCCAAGAACAGCGCGAGAGTTGGCGCAGTAGTGAGAAGAATGTCGTTGACCGAGACCTGCCGAGTTTCGATTTTCGCGATCCAAGCGTTGCTACCGCCAAGCACGTCGCCGAGAGAGAGCCCGAGAACGATAAGCAGAATCGGGATAAGAACAAAGCTAGTCTTGAGAGCTGCTTCAAGCAAGCGGGCGTTGGAGTCGACCATGAACGTGATCTGCGTTGCCATCCACATCGTCCAGCAGCACACAGCACGAACATCTCCGAATTCAGCAGCAACTGCGCACCAATTGACCGCGTTGAAAAGTGTCACGAACCGAAATTCATACTCGGAGAGCAGCACGCAGATGATGTCGATGTTCAAGCCCGCGATAGAACACAAGATCACTGGTGCTGCAGATGCGATGTGGATGAAGATCAGAGGTAGCACAATCGCGAGGTCCAAACTGCCGTAGAACAGAAGCGCTAGGAAAATCGCGGTGCTGATCCAGTATGAGCACACGATGACGGGGAATTTTTGGCGAGTAAGATACTGAAGCCAGCTGCCTGTCGCCCCTTTTTGGAAGAACGCGCGCGCGAGGTCGATGTATACAACTCGACCTGCTGACTCGATCGTAAGTTTTGATTGAGTAGCGTTTAACAGCGATACCAGCCGTGCCTCGGGACCTTCGCTTGAGCCGTCATCGTCACCAAGGTCGTCGACTGCTTCCTTGGGAACAGGCTTCGGGTCAGCTTGCTGGCTCATGAATCTCCAACCTCCGGCACTTCCTTCGGAAGGAACTTTAGATACTTGGAGACTCCGTGGCTCTCTGCTCCATGAACGAATTCGCGTGATTCCGATGTTCTGTCTTGCCGAGTCTCAAGCACAAGCACAAGCACAAGCACGGCGCCACTCCACCTGTGTGCAGCAATGATGATGACGAATGAAGCTCTATCAATAATTGCCTTCAGGGAAGTTTTGCTGCTATTCGCTGCTTCCGAACTTGCTGGGGTCTTAGGAATAGAGTCGCGTGAAATAACTGCAGACGCTCCACAATCCCAGAACGGCTTGTTCCTGCTACGAACGCTGACACGAGCTGCTATTCATAGCGTCGCATATCAAAATCTGATCCGATGTTGGACGGGCGGAGAGTTAGTTGTTTCTGTCAGATTTCACTGCCAAGTAGCAGATGGGCGTCATGGAGTCATCGACAACATCGTGATTTAAAGTTTGGCTTCGTTTTGAAGGTATGTAATATTTTTCTTCTAACTATCCAAAGACACTGACGACTTCTTTTCTCCGCGTGCGCGCACTCCGACTATTTTATATTCTCAGACGATCGAGGTCCGGTAGCTTGCGATGTCTCATTCAGCTTTTCAACCTGGGAAGCGTCTAAAATCTTGTTGAAAAACCGAACTCGCCAGAGAATGTCCACCGGGTTTGTCGTGACAAAGTTTTCTTGGAAGCTACAATCAAGTGAAAATCACAGAAGCACCAGGCTTTTTTGTCAGAATCATCAATATGGCATACACAGTAAGAGGTAACACGATTCAGGGGCTCACCATTTGCGCGCCAGCCAAGGCAGCAGGCAAGCCACCGTCGACAAACAAAATCCGAGCCAGAAGATCGGCTTGAGCGCCACAGAGCTCCAGACGCCTTCGACTTGGCTGGTGACATTGTCGTACGCTGCAACTGACACGAAGAAGAACACCAGTGACGATGCGTACGTGAAATCGACCAGTCTTGTCCAGCTCCACGTGTCAAGTAAATCTGGAAGTGGACGAGCGGAACGATGTAGAAGAACGACGCCACGCTGCCGGTCCAGATATCGCCCCTTCGCCGCCTGAGCCAATGCTCGCTCCGTTTTGAAAGAGAACGATGGGGACCATGGTGAGCACGATGGCGTGGAACGTCGCGAGAAGAACGGACTTGATGCCTGTTGCGACCGAAAAGTACTCATCCATCGCGCCGAACCGGTACAATTCGGGGAATGTGTTGGCGACTCGCTCTGGAAGATCGATCTCCATGATCGCGCGCGCAATGACCAGCAGCGCAATGAAAGCGACGTTGTACGCTGTGATGTAGAAATCACAGAAGAACGTCTAGGCAAATGCGCACCACAAAGACGACGTCAGCGTTCAAAAAATGGGGTTGCGCTCTCGCAATCTCAGATTGATGCAAAGGGGGATCGTGCCACGTACCTGCCCAGAGTACGTCGAGACCACTTCGTAGATGGACTGAGATAACGTGAACACGATGTTTTTGTAGGAAAAGTAGTTGATACACTGAGTTGTTCTGATGTATGATAGGCGGCCTGGAAGTTTCAAAGTATTAGCGAGTCAAGTTCGAGCGACATGTCAAAGCAACGTTCGAGCACTCGCGTACCGTGGTGAAGTAGAAGGCGGCCGAGATGGCTGAATTGCTGGACCGCATAGTCAGCACTTCGGACAGCCTGCATGCCTTCCTGGCCAGTCACGCCTACGCCAACGTGGGCAGCTCGAATCATGCTGACATCGCTCACTCCATCTCCACTATCATAACGATCCAAAGCAAGTATAGTCAGCATCAAGGGGAGAGAGGAAGTGATTTGGCAAGCCAAAATATACCAAATGCACACTCACACTGCAAGAGTCACGTAAGGCACTCTCGCTTTCACCAGCTCAACAACCAGCGCCTTCTGAAGAGGGGACGCCGACACACGGTCACTGTCGCAGACCGCAGGGCAAGACGCAGGGACCCTTCCCGATTGGAAGGAAGCAGAGCGCATGTCAGCGACGACCCGCCGATGATCAGCGCCTGGTTGTCCTTTGCTTCGCAGAGCGCGGCATCTAACCACTGCGGCATCTCTTCTCGCGTGGCTCCCCTCAGAATCACTTCTCGCATCCCAGGCGTCACGACTCGACACAACTTGCCCATTTCCACTGACATCTCCAGTTTGTCGCCTGTAAGTACCCAGATCTTTACAAAAATGCAGCGCAGAGAAGTTACCAGCACGTGCTAGAAAGCCACATCCAGTTCTTCACATTCATAGTGTACCTTGATGCCAGCTTTCTAGAATAGCGAAATGGTTTCAGAGACGCTTTCCTGCAGCTTGTCTTCGACCGCTGCCGTGCACACGAAATGCAAAGACAGAAGAGTCAGCACCTACACGTGTGTTGACTGATTCAAAGTCGAGATCGACACACAAGCTCTCGTCGCTTGAACCGACGAGCGTCAGCTTGCGCTCAATCTCTTCCACGAGCGTCTCGAGTTCCTTTTCCCGCGCGGTCACATCGAGCTCGGCCTCTTGATACTGACGCTCTCAAGACTCGTAGTAGCTCTCTTCCTGTAAGGTGGCAAGAACAAATTTGACGTGAGAAAACTGAATTAGCTTCATGACTTCAAGATTGTACCGTGCACAAATGCAAGTCAAACTCACCAGAACGCGCTCCGCGAACAGGAAAATCCGATACCCTTCGACTGCGAACTGCGCGACATGGTCCATGGTCGCGGTCTTCGCCGACAAGAAGTGCTCGCAGCGATCCGGGATGACACTGTCAGCGCCTTTGCAGATCAGTTTGATCTTGCGGCCGGAGTCGCGGATGATGGCCGACATGTGCTTCCGGTCGCTCGCGAAGTGCAGCGTACGCAGCACTTCGTAGGAGAGCGTATAGGTGACTGTCTTGAGGTACGACTTCTCGCGTCCTTCCTCCGTGAGCGATAAGTAGAGATGCGAGCCGTTGTGTCCGAGCAGCTCCACACCCATGGTCACTGCGCCGCGCACGAGCGCGCACTCGTCCGGCGAGTCCGAGTTATATTTCACGTCTCCGCTCGCCAAGTCGTTCTCACAGACCACAGTGTGGCAAATCGCCACTGAGAGCGCGAGCTTGCTCTCTTTTGCGTCTAGGTTGCGCAGCAAGTTGCGGAAGCACACGACACTGCGATGCTCGCCCGAGTTGTGCCCGTTCTCGTGGTTCCCCGTGAGCGGTCCATCTCGGGGGATCATATCCAGCGACGAGATCGAGACTGCGCGCGGCGGCTCTCTCTTGTCGGGCTAAATGTAAATGGCTCCGTCGACGCTACACTTGCGGAACTCCATCTGGTTCTGCGTCAGTGTGCCAGTCTTGTCCGTGAAGATATATTTGACTTGCCCCAGCTCGTCAGTCAGTGAAGATGTGTTTGCGGTCGCGCCTTCTCCAGTGCAGTTGCGCATCTTGTCGTCCCATGTGATGAACTTTGCGTGGATACCTTTGATGATCTCCACGGTCACGACGAGCGAGATCAGGATCAGCGTGCTCAGGAGCACGATGTACGACAGAAACAGCAGGAGAGGCCCCGCGAGCCCGACGTTCGGCTCGAGCAGGTAGGACATTTTCGTCTTCTTCCCTGGGGAATACCGCACGTGGCGCACGGTCGCAGCAATTGCACACAGCACGATCTCCAAGGTGAAGATGGCGACCACGGCTTTGCTGGTCATGAGCTCCACGTGGCTTAGCTCGTGGTGCGCGGCTCGGGCGTTTTTCATAATCTTTGTGTCGTGACCTGAGTCCAAAACGCACGAGCAGTTGATTAACAACCCGTTCATTTTCAGCAACACCAGCAAGAGCAGACAGCAAAGGTCCATGAGAGCTCAAAGAAATGCTGCAGCTACCTGTGTAGACGGCCAGCATGTTGATCCACTTGGTATTCATGAGTGTCGAGCCGCGAAGCAGAAACTGCTTTTCGCTGAGACTGAACATCTTGGAGTCGATTGAGATGTTCCCCGAGAACCGCTAGAGGTCCTGGTCCGGCTGCTCGCACTTGATGAAGCACGTGGCTTTGTCGCGGTCGGCCTTCGTGAGCTGGAACTTGAGCGCCGCGTGCAGGGGCTCCCGGAACTTGGGATTTGACTCACCGTCCAGGTTGCTCGTGTCGATGAAGCAGGTGTCTGGAAGTGTGGAAACATGGGAAAATGGCGGCGTGCAATGAGTGAGGAAAAGGAGCGACTACATTGTCATCACTGGACAGACAGAAGTTGGCAATTGTTCGCACCGTTTTCCTCGCTGCTCGATAGAATGATCCCGCCCGCAGGGACCATATCGCGCTCGGATATTCGCACGATGTCGCCAACCTGGGCAACAGATTCCAATAGAGCATAACGGAGTGAGCTCGATGGAAAATTGCACGCCATTGCGGAAGTTGTGCAGCGAGTGCGACCGAAAGCTGCTGACCAACCTCGATAGCTTCCCACAGAATGCATTGCTCTTCAAAATTGCGCACGACCATGACAGGTTGTCCATTCATTTGGCGGTCCGACACGCGTTTTTTCTGCACAGCACACAAGCAAATACAGTGTGACGATCATGACCAGCCGCGTCTCTTCCTCAAGGGTGTGCGCGCATGTACCTGGTCTTCGAGCGCTTCTCGCAGCAGGCTGACCGAGATGACCATCACAAGCGGCGCGATCGCAGTGACCGGAGTAAGCGGCGAGATGGCCTTCATGGACTACAGGACGGCGATGATCAGAAAGTAGAGGTTCGCCAACTGCATGAGATGAAGCGCAACAAGCGACAGCGTCGTTAGTACTCAGTCATTCACCTTTAAAGGGGGGAAACGCATGCAACTGAGCAAAGTAACGTACCCGTCGAAACTCCTGCATAAAGCAGAGCAGCAGGAAGTTGATCCACGTGTACTTGGACGTGCGGATGGCGTTCGAGGTGTATGCGGGCTTGGCGTGCGTCGCGCTCGACGCGGAATGGATCGACGATCCAGTATTGCTTGGCGCCGACAATGCTGTGCCGGGGCTCCATCGTCGATTTGCTCGGGCGGCCCTGCGCCACCGTCGCAGCTGGTCGCACCACTATAGTGTCCAATGTGGCGAGCCGGCCAGAGCGCGTGCGGGGGCGATACACGGTCGTGTTCTTGTTAGCTTGCTCAGTCTGCAGGGCTCGTACTCGAGTAATGGAAGGCGTCACTGTTCCACGCAAACGGCTCGCTGGCGTGAACGTTGACGCTGTAGGCGTTTTCGACGCGAAAGTGGGGGGTTCTCTGCAGCCGTGGCGATATTCAACAGGTGCCCACTGCTCATCCACGAATTCCGACCTACACGTCTGCCCTCGTGTGCAACAACTGTCTGTCGCCGCTGCTGTTGAGCTCTCGTGTATGCGCAGTCTCCACTCGTTCCCTGACGCAATAGCGACTTACTATAGCGACGAGAGCGCAGCGTAGAGTCTCGAAAACAGCGGCGTCAATTGCTCACAAGTTGGCTCAGTTGCGAGCGAGCAAAAGCAGCTTGCTCTCACTGCATTGCACTGTGTGCTGCTGTTTTTGCGGCGGCTCTAGGGTCGCGGTTACTGCTTTGCATTTTATTTGGGGCGTTGTGCTGCGCGCGGCGTCTCGCGGTCAGTGGGCGTCTGTAAACGCGCCGCCGTCTTGGTCTGGAGGATGTCCTTTTGCGTTGGTGGCGGTCGACGCAGAGGGAGTATTGGCGTAAGAGTCGAGTCGAGTTGGCCGCTTCGCTGGATCGATCGACCTGTTACAAGGAGCTCGCCTGTAAATGGCTACACAAAAGTGTGGAAAAAAATCACGACCATCACTCCTTCGTGATTAAGTCCGAGCTTTGTGTAATAAATCACAAAACCACAGGATATAATTATAGGTCATTTGATTTCCTGCCTATATATAATATTACCAATTTCTGAGTACTATTCTTAAAAAACAGTATCTGTTAATTTTGTATATTAATGCTCAAAATGTATAATTGTTTTAGATTTTTAAACGTTATAGATATTTTCAATGCTTTCATTTGTATATCACCAAAATTAATACCTAGAACTGACCTTTTGCATCGACTCGCTGCTGCTGTTAGTTTGTACATTAATAAGTTCGCGAGTAAAAAAATTGCGCCCAAATAGGAAGGTATACGAATCGCTATACTATTCATTTTCGTCACTATGGACGGCATTTTGGTACAGATTCGTGAAAACCCCACTTTGTGCCAAAATGCAATTCGATAGTGAAGTGAATAGTATAGAGATTTGTATACTTTGGCGACAGAGTGCATTTTGGTACAGATTTAAATGGGCTCCTCGACAGTTAATCTTACAAGGTTATTGCACGAAAGCATGAAGGCGAATGAACCTTTCGATTAATCAGAGAGTCCCTACATTATGAGCGCTTCAACATGGAAACTCATCAGAAATCCTTCTCTCTCCTTTTCATGCTTCTCCCTTCTTCCTCCTTCACTTCAAAACCGAAAGCGCAAAGACAACATGGTGAATCGATGCCTCTTTCTTCGCTGTCATTGCAACTCAGAGAGATCACAGTTGTTTCACTAGACGACCAAGTCGCACTCCGTAATTCGCCAAAGACAGTGACTTTGGTTGGGAAAGCCTCCAGCCAGTTTTCCGCCGCCGTAGGATCTTGCGCTGCCTCGTGGAGCCTATCCTCCTGGCGCTCAAAGTGTCCAGGACAAGAGAACCGAGTGCTCGCAGTCAAGTTGTCTCCTGCGCTGCTGCTCTGATTCAAAATACTTACATCATTGATTGTTTGAGAGAAAATCAAGAGCCTGGATCTGTTATGAGAGCTCCGGCTAAAAGCTGAAGTCTGGGTTCTGTGACAAACGGGCGTAATCAAAGCTGTTGCCAGAAGCACGCCACCTATAATCCAAGCGATTGGTCAAAACATTCATTTCTCACATCAATTATCGTTTTCATTGGCCAAAATTATTTTTCCCTCATACAAAACAGCCATGACTACCGACCAAATTTAGAATCGCGCAAAATGCACCACAAAGACAAACAGGCGTCGTCGCGTGCTCTATTGGAGCCATTATTCGACTAAGCAGAGAAGAGCGAGCGACCAAGCTCTGCGACGACACCACCACCACAGCGCCACGTCGTCCATGGAGCCTCCTCCGTCTGCGCAGCGGCAGCAGCGCGTCTCCATGACCTCGCAGCTGTATGCGACCTCCCACAGCAGCGTCCTCAGCGGCCCGCGACTGTCTGCGAGCTCCCACATCTCAGCGACGCGCACGTCCCACGCATCGAATGCCGTCGCTGCCGCCTCCTCTGTCGCTGTCGCGCCGTTGAACCAGAGCGGAATGGCGAGCGGACTCTCGCTGCGCCACGGCCACTTTGTGGACCCGCAGGGCCGCGTGCAGATCCTCCATGGCGTGAACCTCGGCGGCTCCTCCAAGCTCCCGCGCGGCTACACCCACACGGACCCGCTGCCGTCGCTCTCCGAGTTCTTTGATGGCGCGGCGCAAGCGTCCTTTGTGGACCGCCCATTTCCTCTCGAAGATGCGGACATGCACTTCTCACGATTACGGCGCTGGGGGCTCACGTTCGTGCGGCTCATCGTGACGTGGGAGGCGATCGAGCACGAAGGACCGGGCAAGTACGACCGCGCGTACCTCGCGTACATCCGCACACTCGTGGAGAAAGCCGCCGAATACGGCATTTCGATCTACGTGGACCCACATCAGGACGTCTGGTCGCGCTGGACCGGCGGCGACGGCGCACCGATGTGGACGCTCGAGGCCGTGGGCTTTGAGCCGCGCCACTTTGCGGCCACCAAGGCCGCGCTGTGTATCGAAACAAGCGGCACATGCGCGACGCAGTTCCCCAAGATGATCTGGCCGTCCAACTACTTCAAGCTCGCGGCCGCCACGATGTTCACGCTGTTCTGGGGTGGCCAGCGCCTCGCGCCGTCTTGCCACGTCAACGGCGTGCAAGTCCAGGAGTTTCTACAGAGCCACTACCTGGACGCCATGGCGGCGCTCGCGCAGGCGCTCAGCGGCCTCAAGAACATCGCGGGCTTTGGGTCCATGAACGAGCCGGCGTGCGGCTACATTGGCGTGCAAGACCTGTCCAAGTGCTACCAGAAGGGCGAACTCAAGTACGACTTTGCGCCGACGCCGTTTCAGGGCATGTGTCTCGGCGAGAGCATCCCGCAAGTCGTCGGCCGGTGGTCGAACGGCTTCATGCAGCACGTGCTCGGACTGCCCGACAGCAGGGAGCGGATCGACCCGCAGGGCGTGCGCGCGTGGAAGCCCACGCACCGCTGCGTGTGGATCGACGAGGGTGTCTGGAAGATCGACGCGAACGGCGAGCCGAAGCTGCTGCAGCCGCACTACTTTGCCGACATCGACTTTGGACGTGACTGCTACGTGCCCTTCGCCGCGGTGAGTTTATTGTTTTTATATGTATTGCTTTGTTGCATTACGTGGTTGTGTTGATACTTATTGGTGCTTTGTATGGATGCCTTGATAGAAATTCGCCAAGCGCATCTACAGCATCTTGCCGCACACACTGCTGTTCGTGGAGCTGCCGCCGCTGGAGTTCAGCTCGACCGAGTTCCCCGAGATCCACGAGAGCGTCATCCCGCGCGCAGTGAATGCCACGCACTGGTACGACGGCGTGACACTGTTCATGCAGACGTGGTGGCCGTACTTTACAGTGGACCCGAAGACCAAGATGCCTGCTTTTGGGTACCGCGCCGTTCGACGGATGCACGAGCGCCAACTGAAGCACATCAAGGACCTGGGGCGAACGCGCATGAACAACGCGCCGTGTCTGATCGGCGAGACGGGTATCCCGTTCAATCTGAATCGCGCGCGGGCGTACAAGACCGGGGACTACAGCGCGCAGCGAGACGCGCTCACGCACACGATCTCGTGCCTCGAAGCGAACTTGCTCTCGTTCACGCTCTGGTGCTACGCGCCGGACAACTGCAACAAGTACGGCGACCTGTGGAACCTGGAAGACCTCAGCATCGTGAGCGTCGACACGCACCCGCACAGAAAAAGCAAAGGAAGCGACGACGGGGAGCAGGAGCCCATCGAGGACCGCGACTCGTGCGCGCGAGCGATTCTCGCGTTCGCGCGGCCGCACGCGACCAAGATCGCTGGGATCCCGACCAAGTCGATCTTCAGTACGAGTCGCGCCAAGTACGTGCTCCAGTACTCGTCGTCGCCTGACGCTGGGAAGATGAGCGAGCAGATCCTCGCGCCGACCGAGGTCTTCGTGCCGCACGTGCAGTACCCGATCGGCTACAACGTGATCGTGTCGGACGGCAAGTACGACGTGGAGGTGCACGACGAATGGGACGTGATCACGTACCAGCACGACGAGAAGCTCCACAGCCACTCGCTCGTGCTCACAACGAAGGACTCGAACGTGGAGAAGGAGCGGAGGGCAAGAGAGCGCCGCCAGCAGCTCCTGATGCTTTGTGGATTGGGGCTGCTCGTGCTGCTCGTCTACTTTTTATCGCGCTGAGGGAAGTCAAAACTGACCAATAGTGAGAGATACAAAGCACCGATCGAAAGTGCTGCTGTATGTTGAATAAAGGGTCAAAGAGATAAAGCTCAGAGTATCATGGGCAAGTTGAAGCTCGAGGGTGACTGCAAGGCATGGGAGTTGATGCTGACGGATGGCACGGCCTTGTTGGGGGCGGCTGCTGTGGATCTGAAGCTGATTGCTGCCAGACATCTTGGAACTGCCGAGGGTCTGGTGATGATGCTGGCTGCGGCGGAGCTTCAGGTGATAGACGAGCGTCAGGTAGTTGACGACGAGGAGCGTGCGCGGCTTTCTGCTTTGCAGCTTTCGCCGTTAGCGTTTTCAATAGCTCTCTGCCTCCTCCTTACTTGTATGCGAGAATGGTCATCCGGATACAAAGACCACGTATAGCTCATGAAGATTCATCAAAATCCGTCGATCGTGAAGGAGGACGTACGTCTCCATAGTAAAATCAAGTACAAAAACGAATTGCGTTGCAGATGGTGTTGTGAAAAAAAAAAAGATTGTGAACAATGTATGGACACTGCCAACAACTCGCAAAAAGCAAGACAGTTGAGCGGTCGACGCTCGGTCTCATTTTCGGACCTCCCTTGTGCGCTTGCACTGTCCGTTCCGCGCTGATGTTTAACAATTAATTAACTAGCGGTATTATTGAGACCACAGGGGAACGTCAAGCATGCATCTCTCCGACCAGAGTCACGCAGCAGATTCGTTCGCCACTTGTAGTTGCAAGCACTTTGCGTGCATTTTACCACAAGCAACACAAGTTTGCTTTATGTTGTTTGTTCTTGGCGTTTGCTTTATGTTGTTTGTTCTTGGCGTTTGCTTGCTTGCTTGCGCGCAACGCAATGCAACGGGACTCGCGCAACTTGGCGTTGCTCGCCCCGGCTCTGACTCACTCCAAAAAACTTCCGCTGATCCGAATGGCGCGCAGGAACAGGCCAAGCGGCCGGAACAGTTTGGTCCGCCCTTTTTCTGATGATGTACCACGCACATCCTGTCGTTTACTGTTGGTATAGAGCGGCGCTTGGCTTGCTTGCTTGTTTGCACACACACAACATTGACAGCAATTTGAATTGGTGTATGCGAGCCAAACAAGCAAATAGGCAAACGAGCTGACAGCCAGCTGGATGGGCGCTCTGTCATTAGAGTCAAGCTGCATGCAACAGCAGGGGGCGGAAGATCAGCTGGGAAGATCACTCGCTCTACAATCTTGTCTGATTGTGTTGTGCGTGCGTGTCGTGTCGTCCGTGCGCCGCTGTTGGTGGCCGGCCGCAGTTCCAGTTCATGGCTACGGCAATATTTCAAAGCAGTATTTGTTTTCGTGCTGGCCTGTGCATATGTGCATTTGCGTTGGGATGGGATGGCGAAAGGCTTGCTGGTGCTGGCAATCCGGATTTGCGCTTGTTTGTTTGTTGGGTCTCCCTCCATGTGCTGCGAGATTGTTGCTGTCTCTGTGTGGCAATGCAAGAGCGAAGAAGAGAGCAGAGGGATCTTGTCAGTCCTTTCGGTGCTTGCTCTTTCTCTCTGCGCACACGCACAACTGCGGAAGTGGCGAGCAGCGAGTCCGCACTTCTACGGTCAGCTGCAATATTTGGAACTGAGCTGGCTGACTGGATGTCCAGCGCAAAAGCGCAAGCTTTGGCGTTTTCGAGCCGGATCGGTTTGTGCAAAATGGGCAGGCAGCACTCACACGTCCAACAAAACAGCAACAACCAACATGCGCACATGCAAAATGCGACTTGGCTGTCAATCACTGACTGGCTCAAGCCTTTCACACTTGCGTCACCGCTCAATCGTGTACGTAAACCGCGCCGCGCCGCGTGTTTGCGATCCCACAGTCCGCAACAACAACAACAAACAGCTCGTCCGCCGTTCCTTCCAGCTCAAACGAGCAAGCGCGCTCGAAAAAAGAAAACCGACTCGATCAGCAGTAGCAAGTGAAGAGAAGAGAAGAGCAGAGAGGGGGATTCTTCCAAAACTAATGTGTACGGCACAGTACTCCGGAGGCAGCGGACCAATAGGAAGCGGGCGCTGGACAGCTGCTCCAACGGAAAGCGCTCTCACTCATACAAAAGCTCAAAGGAAGAAGAACGCCACACAAAGTGTGTGCAAGAGAGAGAGAGAGGGACGAGACGGACCGGCCGGCCGGACAAGAAAGCGAACGACCGCACTTGCTTGTTCCCCCACCCAGTCTCTTATTCAATCAGTCCGCCCCACAAGACCAGATCGCATTCGCAGTTGCAGCAGGCATCCCCCACTGTGCGAATTGCTTCCAGTCCCGCGTCCACATCATCCGTCCCCAGATCCGTCCAACGTAGAAGCAAGCAGGCCACCACCCCAGCTCGTGTGTGTGTGTGTGTGTGCATTCTCATCGCCTTCTCTTTAAAAGAACGACGTGCGCAATATAAGAAACGCAATCCATCAACACTCCTCCCCAGAAAGAAAGAAAAAGAAATCCAGCAGCAGTTATGGACGAGTACCGTGGCGCCAAGTTCATCGGCATTATCGGCCACGAGAGCGTGAGCCACAATGGCTCCAAGACCACCGTCTACTTCCTGCAGGTGCAGGTGGACGGCGCCATGTTCGTCGTCAAGCACCGCTACCACGACTTCAAGGACTTTTACGACAAGGTGCGTTTCTGCGATGCGCGTGTGGCTCTGTCTGTGTTTACGAGGAGCTCACATTCGAATGGGAATGGGTATGTGCTGCTGTGATGATTGTTGTAGCTCGTCGCCGAAGGCCACAAGCTGCCGGTGCTGCCGCCAAAGAAGTTCCTCGGCTCGTTCAACAAGGAGTTCATCGAGAAGCGCCAGCAGGAGCTCTCGCTCTGGCTGCACCTGCTCTGCTCATGGGACCCGTCGTCGACCCACCCGGACCCGCGTCTGAGCGAGCACTTTAAGGAGTTCATGCTGCAAAATGTACGTACCTGGTGCATGCACGCGCACATAGAAGCCTTCCCTATGTCTTCTGTGTCTGAACCCAAGTGCTCACTGTGTGTCTGTTGTTGTTGTTGTTCACGCCATGCAGAAAGAGCCGCTGGACAAGGACGCGCATGGCACCCCGCTGTCGGCCAAGTCGTCGAATGGCAGCGCCGTGGTGGACCCGCCGTCGTCGCAGGAAGGCGGCAACGAGGCGCTCTACAACACGCCCAAGACGTCGCTGGACGACTTTGAGCTGCTCAAGGTCATCGGCAAGGGCTCATACGGTAAGGTGACGCTCGTGCGCAAGAAAGAGGGTAAGAAGCTCTTCGCGATGAAGTCGCTCAACAAGTCGAACGTGAAGCGCCGCAACCAGGTGGAGCACACGCGCACGGAGCGCCGCGTGCTGGGCCGCGCCAAGCACCCGTTCATCGTGCACCTGCACTACGCGTTCCAGACGTCGCAGAAACTGTACTTTGTGCTGGACTACTGTCCTGGTGGCGAGTTGTTCTTCCACCTGTCGCGCATGGAGAAGTTCGAGGAGCCGATGGCCAAGTTCTACGCTGCGGAGATCACGCTCGCGCTCGAGCACCTGCACGATCTGGGCGTCGTGTACCGAGACCTGAAGCCGGAGAACATCCTCTTTGACCAGGTGGGCCACGTGCTGCTCGCGGACTTTGGACTGGCGAAAGAAGGCATCACGGACGGCGCAGAAGGCACGAACTCGATGTGTGGGACACCGGAGTACCTGCCGCCCGAGATCCTGGACCGCGTGGGCCACGGCACGGCGGTGGACTGGTGGGCGCTCGGCATGGTGCTCTACGAGATGCTCACAGGGCTGCCGCCATGGTACACGCGCAACCGCCAGAAACTGTTTGATCGCGTGCGCAACGCGCCGCTGACGTTCCCGGACGAGGTCGGCCCGAGCGCGCGCAGCCTCATCAGTGGCCTGCTGACGCGCGACCCGAACGAGCGACTGGGCAGCCGCAGCGCAGACGACGTGAAGAACCACGAGTTCTTCCGCGACATCAACTGGCAGGACCTGTACGCGCGCAAGATCACGCCGCCGTTCAACCCGTGCGACTCGACGTCGAACTTTGAAGAGACCAAGAACTTTGAGCCCGAGTTCACGAAAATGCAGATCAACAGCGTCGAGAACTCGGCGCTCGGCTCGCTGCGCGTGTCGGACGCGTCGCGACCGTCGATGACGTTCCAGGGATTTACTTATAACACACCGAACGATCTGAACTCGATGGGCGCGTCCGTGGGCCAGAGCTAAGTCACGTGAACGTCAGCGTCAGGAGTCAGGATGGGACAAGCGAACTGGTGACCTGTGGGTGAGACCTGTGGTCGCGAATGGAAGCGATGCACTGCGTGGTCTGCCCAGCGAGTTCCCGGTCGAGGAGAACAGCGAGAGGAGAGTAAGGAGAGCAAGTGCGCAAGCAAGCGAGAGAGCGGAAGGAGGAAAAGTGAGTTGTATAGCGTTCGTTTTTTGCTTCTTTCGTCTTAGATGTAAATGGAAATTGGCTGCTAAACAAAAATAAACCGAGAAAATTAAAATTCCACCATCACTGAAAGGAGACAAACAACAGCAACAGGATGAAGAGCTTACTCAGTTTTCTTGAGTTTGCTGATCGTCATCAGTAGCTTCTGGAGCAATCTTGCGATACTTGAGCAGATTGCGATACTTGTCCTTGATGTCCACATTCGAGCGCTGGCTGAGCACGGCGGCGTACTTGGACTTGATCATGACCCAGACGTTCGGCAGCGAGCTGAACTCCTTGTAGCCCTTCTGGAGCGCGCTCACCTCAGCTTGCGACCAGCGCTTACGCTTTGGGCGTCCCAGCAGCATGCTCATGTCCGTGTTGGTGTCAGAGACTTCAGCATCGTCCGTGGTGTTGTTGTCATTCTTATATGGTAGAAAATTGGTTTGGTGAGGATGAATTTGAGTGGATGGTTCGATTGGATATAAGAATGGGGCGATATGAGTTGTTGGGTCTTGCTTACCGCTGCTACTGGTGGCAGTGACATCAGACTATCGCCACGTGTGCTGGACGCTGAAGTCGGTCGATTGCGCTGAAGCGGCGGTGACGCTGGTACGGCAGCGACGTTGTTGCTGGTATACGGCTGGTCGTCGTCAATCTCTGACACTGACGAGTCCGACGTGACCCCAGACGCTAGAAAAGACAAAGGCACAAAGAAAGAGAGTAAGAATCGGACAGCAATTATTTATGCGGTAATACGAGCAGCGCAAGTACATACTGGCGAAAGGAAGCCGTGTGGACCAAACTTGGTTTTCCTGACTTGGTCGTGCGTCACTGATTTCTTGGTTTCGACTTGGCTCTTCAAGCTCCTCTTCGTCTTCAATCACGATCTGCTCCCGTTCCTGAACACACATGTGAAAAATCCCTTTCAGCAACAGCATTAATAAATGCATTAGCTCCAACAAAGCAACATACCTTTGCAAGACGGACGGAGTTCACGACTGACAGATTCTTCCAATCTTGAGGAGTTCCAGTGAATTTCTTCTCCAGCGCCGCTCGTGAAATACGTTTCCTGGCCATTTGCAGCACAGAGAAAGCAAAGCAAAGCAGCATCGTTCAATGATACAACTTCCACCAAGAAGCCGCGCACCTGATTCACAATTTAGTCACGTACTTGGGTCTTTCCGAGGCGTCATCAGTGTGCTTTTTCGCGAGCAGAAGCTCGAGTTCCGTTTTGCCGACCAGCGCGTCTTCGATCCTCCAGAGCGCGCGCTTCATATCGCGACGGAATGCCGCGTAGTTGATGCGATGCGTCTCGTAAAACTCGTCCCATCGCGCCTGGAGAATTCATATTTTAGTACACACAATATACTCTCTTCAGCTTGACATCCCAGGAGATATGTGAGGAAAATGACGAACTGAGAGCGGGTGACCTCACCTTTGGATCATCGTCCTCGAAGATCACCGTGAAGTCATCGAGAAATCTCTTCAGCACCGAAAATTCGTTCTCATCACTACATACAGATAGAAAGAGCGATGACGGTGCGAGTCAGCTATGAGTGATCACGCTATAACCACGTGAAGCGTGCGAGGTGGAGGGGTGGGCGGATATGTACTCACTTGAAGACATTGTTTTGGAGCAGCAGACAGCTCCCAAAAATGCCATCTGCGTGGCAAAGCACATCGCTCTCGAGCTTGAAAAGCTCCGAGTCGAGACCTTCATACGCACTCGCGAATCGTTCCACGGCAATCTGTAGCAAAATACACACAAAGCAAGCCAGAGGTGCATATGGTGAGCAAGGAGCAAGCACAGAGTAGGAAGGACACCACTTTGGCTGTTGTTCACAACGTACGTGCAGGAAGAGCTTGGACGAGAAGAAGGCTTTGCTGAGGTCGACGGGCATATTATCGTGTGTACACTGTTCCGTATTGTCATAGCGATCGATAGCGCCATTTGGTCAGTCAAGGACAGCGATAAATTCACAGAGCAGCACACTGGCGCCATTACGACGCAATCGTGACGCCGCCATCCACAATCCACAGCCGAAACGAAAGCTTACGATGCTGATGAGCCGTCCAAAGAAGAACACGTAGTCCATTCCGTCGGGTTCATGGAGCTCTTGACGCATGGTGGCGAGCAGCTGGCGCAGGCGCAACTTGCTGTCGTGCGGCACCTCCCAGCCCATCTTGGCCAGCACGTTCACGAGGTCTGCTCCACAGGACAAGGCAAGACACGGAGAAGGCAACCAACCGCCAGCATGCATAAGCTCGAGAGCAGGTGGATGTGCATGTATGCAGTGAATAGACCAACGCACTTGCGGCTTCCTCGGCCCCGCCATGCTTGCTGAGGAACTCGGTCACGGTCTCCAGTTCGGCGCGCATCCGCTTCATCGTCGTCATGGTTCAACAACAGCACTTTTGAGTGCTGCTGTCCGCGCGCTCTTTTTGAACTGGCAAGTGCGCGCAATAGGGGACCACACACTAGGGTTTGATGTGGTGCACATACAATCAGCACCTTCCAAACCCTAACGCAGGGTTTAGTTTGTTGGTATACAACGTATCCGACATACAGCGCGCGCCAAAATCTTAAGGACGTATCTATTTTCACGAAAATGTAGATTTTCCCTCAATTTTTATTCTCCGGCGCTGAAATCTTCAGATATGATAGAAAACATGTGGAACGTTTTCATGGCAAAAGCACAACTTCA
>JAADVN010000066.1:0-41069 GCA_023335535.1 Globisporangium spinosum
ACCCGAGCCCAGACCACTTCTCGCCATTCATCGTCGCTGCTGGCGCTGGTATGGACGAGACAGCGCTAGTCGGTGAGAAGATCATCGAAGGCTGGGGCGCCGGTCAGCTCTCCTTTGCCACCTACGCGTGGGGCATCAACAAGTAAACTTGCGACTGTGCCTTCCTTTCTTATTCTCTCGTATGACTCAATAATTCCCAAACAAAACTTGTTGATTAGCACCATCACCATTATCGGTTTCTTGATCTCGTACAACCCAATGTCGTCGTGAAGGTTCTCTTTGAGTTCGTCGTTGGAAGCTCAACTGACTCGCTTGGGACTCAAGCAATGCCAAACTTATCCGGATGAGGCGAGCTGTTCTCTCGAAGCCAGCATACAGTGTCTCGAGCTCCACACAGGATGGGCAGGCTGGCTGATAGGGTATATAAACTTCATTACCGTGCACTACAGCAGGACAAGAGTTTGGGTTAATAGACAAAGTAGTAATCGTGGCCAAACTCCTTGAAACAGGTCTCCGTGTCTTCGTCGTCGTCGACCAGACGGCGAGACGAAATGCCCAGAAGCTGGACCGAAACGTCCTCGGGGATGTCACGAAGGAGGTACTTGCGCGCGCGATCTTTCAACATCCCGATCGTGCGGTACTGCTTCAGGTTCACCTGCATGGACAGCTTCTACAAAATGCACAACAATGCATTCGTGTTCGTAAGCCACAACACAAGAAAGACCAGCCGAGAACCAACGACAGATAAGCTCACCTTTGGGAAAGTTTTGTCCGAGGCAAACTCAAACTTGACAAAGTCGCTCACTGTCGTTCTTGGCTCAAGACTGCTTCCAGGAGTTGCAGTCTTTGATGCGGCTGCTTTTGATTTCGCAGCACGAACTTTCGCCTTTGGTGCAGGAGTCTTGGTTTTCGGCACCGCAGCCGTCGCTTTTGGTTCAGGGACTTTGGACGTTGGTTTAGGCTCAGGGACTTCAGGTTCAGGCTCTGGGGTTTCCTTTTTTCGTGATGCAGACGCCGACGCTTTGGACTTTGGTTCGAGAGTGCCATGCTCCTCTTTTTCGCGTTCCGAGTCTTCCACAACATCCTCAACTCCGTAGGAGTGATCAATCTGTGGAGATCGGTAGCGCTCTATCTTCTCGGATTCTTTTTGACTTTGGCTCTGGCTGGGGCTTAGCTCAGCGGTTCGCACTGCTGCGAAAGAAGCGCTTGCAACCATTGCGGCAGTGCGGCGCTTTTTCGGTTCCCTTGCAGGTAGTGGGGGCGCTGGAGACGCAGTGGAGCCCTCGTTGTCGGAGATATCAATCTCCACTGGATCTGCTGCTGCAGGAGTCGCTGGTGTTTTCCTTTTTTCTCTGGGCTCACCAGTTCGTTGTAGCAGGTTCTTCCACTTATCCTGGCAACACCAGACACACGCACGCAAATGCAAATAAGGATTCCGCAAAAGCAATGAACGCAGGAAGCTCAAGACAAATTCAAATGCGCACCTTGAGGTCGACGTTCGTTCTGTGGTTCGAGAACACGCCCTTGCCCTCGAGCAGGATGAGCTTCCACTTCCCCAAGCCGTGTTTCTGCACGCCCTTGCGCAGAAACTCCTCCTCTTCATGCTCCCAGAACTTGGTGCGACGGCGCGGTCTGATCAACAAAAAAATCATGCATAGAGGTAAGAAAGAGTAGGTGAATGAAAACGCGACCAGTCAGCATAACAAGCATCGTTGATCTTCACGCACTTCATTCCGGAGGGCAGTGTCGCGCCCGCAGCTTCAGGTTCCGCTTCATCTCGCTCGTTCTCCTCGTTCTCGTCAGTTTGGCTGTTTGGTTCAATTCATCAGCCCGTCCGTCGTCCGTCAATACAACGTTCTCTATGATCGAGACAGACAGCCATGCACAAGCCCACAAACCTTTGGTCGTCCGCGCATTCGGGCACGTAATCGCTGTCCTGTGAGGCCTCGTTCGGCTGGGCGTCCGAGTCGGTCTCTTCGTCCGAATCCGTAAACCGCAGCTGTCGGCTCGAGAGCTGCGGGGCAACAGGTTCGCTCTCTGGTTCCTCTTCAGCCTCATTGGTGTCTTTCTCCGCTGCGGGCTGTTTCGAGGCAGATGATAACGGCTTGCCCAGCGACTGCGATACACTCTGTAGCGTTTGGCTGGGGCGGCGCCGGCGTGCAGATAACGACGAAGACGGCGAGCCAGATGACGACTGCGCGGACTTTTTCCCGGACGTCGACGGCGTCGACTGCTTGGAAGAGGCGGTGGCAACTCGCACTGGCGTCGCGCCACCTGTTGATGCTACTGAATCGCTCATCACTACCGCAGTCGCCTGCTCTCCTTCCACGGCAACTTCCGCGGCTGCTGCGGCCTGTACGGAAGATGATGTGACCATCGATATGCGCACGGACCGGCGGCGGCGCGGCGTCGTGGTGGGCGAGCGCGTCGAGATGCGCGGCTGCTTGGCGGGCGTCGTGCCCGTGCCAGTCGAGTTGCGTCTCTTCCTCAGTCTACAAAGCACGCAAGCACACACAGGCAAATGGTTGGCACACATAGAGCAGCGTGATACAAACAGAGAGAGCTAAGGAGAGACAGAGAGAGACGTACGCGCCCGCCAGCGTGATGCCGATGCGCTCCGCCATTATGTCGCGCTTTCTTCGCTTTTCGGAATCAAAATGCAAGTCTCCCGCTTTTTTTTGCTTTCGAAAATGCGCTTTCTCACTTTCAACACAACTTTTGCTTGTGCGCTTTCAAATAGAAAAGATAATTCAAAGACGCGCCTCTTGCTGATTTCATTTGTGGCCGTTTAAGAAAGTATTAATTTACAGTACTATTTCAAAGTAGTATTTTGGTTAATCGAGGGGTTCGTGAACTCATGTGTCCTCACCCTCATTGAAGTCATCGCCCGAGTACAACAACTCTTCCTCCTTCTGCTGGTGCGCACGGTCTCTCACGTCGTCCGCTACTTCGTCGCGAGCGTCCCCTGCTGGTTATTGCTCGTCTTTGTCGTACTGGTCGTCGTAGTGTTCGTCCTCATAGTCCCCGCTGTGAGCTACGCCAAGGTCTTCTACTGGATCGGCCGATCCCTTCTCACCAATGTCGAGGGTTTCTTCCTGTTGCTGCTGCTCGTGGCGCTCCTGCTGGTCCTGGTCTTTGTCGAACTCACTCTCGTATCCGCTTGCCTCGTCGCCAGCATCCACAGAACTAGAAGCTTCGACTAGGCTCGCATCATCTGATAAAATTGGGTTCTCCTTTGCAAAATCACCATTTGGCTCGGACAGAGGAAGTAACGCGTCGTCGTCAAAGTTCTCTTCGTCGTATTCCGGGTCCTATGGCTCTTGGTCAGCAGGTGCTGGGGTATCGTCGCTGTATCGTCGCCTCTTTCCACTGGAGTTGCGTCTGTTGCGCTGGTCTATTGCGGATCTGTTGGTGATATCAGCACGACAGCTACAAAATCACCATCTTGCAGAGTGGATGTCTCCTCCAAATCGTTGACTGTTTCGACAGCAGCTGCAGCAGCAGAGTTTTGACTGTCAAGCTCTTCATTGCGAAATATTTGACCGCAGACTGATTCGGCCACTTCAGCGGTTTCTGGTGAATTGGCATCTGCGATAACTGGGCTGTCCGCGTGGCTTCCGCTTGCATCCTAGATCGGCTCTGCAACTGGAGCACTTGGGTAACGAATCGACGAATCAGTTGCAGCAGCTGCAACTTCAGTAGCTATGTCTTCTGTAAATGGTGGTGCTGCCACAATTTGATCCGCCTCGTGTGTTTCTGGCTGATGGTCGCTCTCCTCTTCATTAACTTGTGCATTGTTTGGGTTTGCAGACTCGATTCCTTCCGAAAGTGCATTTGCTATGAGATCAATCGAGTCTTGCAACGTATCACACACCACAGCATTGATCTCTTCGTCTGTGAACGCGTGGCTCTGCATCAGCGGACTGTGCAATGAATCTAGTTCTTCTTCGGCATCAGGAACACCAGCAGCACCAGCACCATCTTCATCAAGCGCAGGAGATAGCACAGTCTCGGGCTCCGCCGGATCCATTTCCAGTGCGTCCAGCGCACTCTCCAGCTCCACTGCCGGAGAAAAAGCGCCAAGAGCAAACAGGTTGTCGCTTTGACCCCCGTTGTTAAAGCACGTCGCGGAATCAAGCGAGAGCGCGTCTCCATCACCATTCGTGGCGGGATCAGGTCTTCGCTCCCGTGAAAATGTAAAGCGTACATTGACCACGTCCGTGTCGCTCTCGCGATTCTCCAAAGTTAGCAGTGATGCTGTTTCAAACTGCTTCCCCAGCTGCTGCGCTACTACGACTCCGTGGCGATCTTTCGAAGGCGCCGATCTCTGCTTGCGCAGCATCATGATGCGTCGATGGTTCGCTGCTGTAGCACGAGCATTGCTGCTATTGGCGTCGCTGCCTTTGTGGTACCCCCTGCACGATCGTCATGACTGTTTACGATAGCGATCATGGCAGCAGTCGACGGGCTCCGAGTGCCTGAACTACCTGTTGACTCGTGCTGATTCAACTTGGTCACTCGCACGACGGAAGCAGCGAGAGGTGACATCTGCGCCTTCAAGAGCTCATGCTGAAGCGTGATCCGTCGCTTCTCCTGGGATTTGAGAAAGTGCTGGCTCCACTTGTCGTCTTTCTCCCACTCTTTGCAGTCCAAGGTCCCCTTCGCCGTCCGCAGTCGCTTCACGAGCGCTTGGTTCTCGGTCCAGATCTTGAGTTGCTCCTGCTTCTTGTTGTAGTCGTGGGACGTTTTCCGTGAGATTTCTCGAGCGAGTCCCACATTGATTCGCTACTGGACTGAGAATGAGGATGGAGATGGTGGGCGCTACTGGTCCTAGGTTGCTGCTGCTGCTGGCGGCGCTGGTATTGTTTCGCACTGGGAATCGCGATCTTTGCCAACCGTTCCTGCATTCTCTGGTTCTCGTGTGTGATCGTCTCCAGTCTATCGGCCTCCATTCTCGATTTCTTTGATGCCTCTCGGACTTTTTTCTTTGGAGACTTTCGCTGCCGCCTGATCGCCTTCAGCTCGCTGCCATTTTCATTGCGAGCAACTTGGGAAGCGCGGAGACTCGCATCTCCAAGTTCGTCTTCTTCGTCATCTCGCTGCTCGGGTCTATCTTCATCTCCTTCTTTGACAGCACTTTGGTGCAGCTGCTTCTCGGGTGACTGCTGCAAATGGTGCTGTCGCGCTTTGGCGGGGCTCGTTGCACATCGCTTGCTGCTGCACTGGAACTTTGGTAGTAGCCTCGTCTTGGGCGACTTGGTGCCCACGCAGCTGTGCGCCTTGGAGATCCGCGCGAGGTGGTCGGCCAAGTTGCGCGCGATCTCCCGCGTCCAGATCGCCGCGTTGTTGTACGGCTCCGCTCGCCGCGCTCAGTCTATCGTTTTCGCAATGCTCCTGGCGGTGTAGTAGATAATGCGAACCGAGACACTGCGAGAAATGGTATTCTTGGGAACCGGGAGCGTGAACCCCAGTCATTTTCGTATAATTATACGAGACTTGGCGCAGGCACGTGAAGCGTGTCGATAATGTATCCATTTCAAAGTGTAGCCATGTCGAAAATGTAGCTATTTGATAGTACCTTACTGGTAATGACACTAATTAGTCATGAAAATGAGCCACTTCAGTTGGTCACGAATACTCCGTCTGCATGATGCAGTACGAGCCATTGTAGTGCCTGTTCCCACATTCTTCGCTCATCTCCGCTGGACGCTTACAGTGACAGCAGCTCGCCGCGCACCATCAGGTGGAAGCGGCAGTCCGCTTTCGTTGAAGACAATAACGACAGCGTGGTCGCTCGCTTCAGAAACGGGAGTAAGCTCTTTGACTTCTTCTCTGGGCTTAGGCTCATAGAGGCTGAAATCGTTGCTGATGCTGGGACGCCAGTATCACTAGGCGAGGGCAGCACCTCCACTTGGCTCAGAAAGGCTCGTTCAATACGCTGAGGCTTGCTTGAGAGGTGCTAGAAGAGCAAGTAGCTCCCCATGACGGCTGCGGTGATGCGCACGCTTTGCTTCTGCTTTTGCTTCACCTTCTTCTTCAGGTCGGGCTAAAGGCGAAAGACGGCGCCTTCCAACAGCAGATAGCGGTAGGTCAGCTCTAATTGTGACAAACGAGGAAGAGCTGATGGTTTCTTCTCTGCAGAGAGGTTTGAGGTGGAAGTCGTGGCGATGATAGCGTTCAACGCTTGCTGTAGGTACTCGAGTGCGTGCAGCGCTTCCGCGAGGTCCCGACCACGATCGATTCGCGTCAGGTCGTAGAGCATCTCCAGCAGCATACCGACAAAGGATACCCTCTTGCTCTTTCTCTTGCTCTTACACGTAGCCACTTGGTAGTTATCGAACAGATGGGAAAGCAGTGAAAGAATGTCGGCGCTCAATAACTCCTGCAGAACCTGGTTGCTCCATCGTAGCTTCTCGACGTTGCACTCTTTTGTCTCCTCTTCGTCATTATCGGCGCCACCTCCACATATCTCGTCAGTCGTTCGCACTTGACTTCTAAAAATGCCGTCTTGCGCGTCGATCATGCGCATAAGGATCTACGTACCCAGGGTGCAGATCTGCTCTTCGTTGGCCCTGGCTCGACACACAATGGGGACCACAATGTGCCCTTTGTTGATGACAACCTGAGCCAGCACTTCATCAAAATGCTCCAAGCTCGAAAGCGCGCTGAGCAAAAGCCGCATTGACAGCATCACAATGCGCTCGTTCGACGCGTGGTTTTCGATGCAACAGACCAAAAACTGTGTTGCCCCAAATCGATCAGCTGGCGCCGCGCAAACTGCAGTTTGCCGTATCGGTAGATTCTCTCGACCGCTTCCAAGGCGCTTTCCACGATTGTTGCGTGAGTGGTGTACGCGCGCAGAGTTCCAAGCACGATGGTCAGCATGAATTCGATCGATTTCAAGACAACGGTGTTCTTTGTGATGGCTTCTGGTACCAGCTGAAGCACGCGCTACAAGCATTCCACGTGATGGAAATGTCGTGTGCGTGGCTCTGAAATGCACCATTCAGGAGCGCGAGCCGGTCATCTCCATTGACTGTGCTACTGTTGCTCGCGCTGTTGCTGGTGATCCGCAAAAGAACCCACAGCGCTGAGATGCAGCTCTGCACGACGTCCAAGTCTTCCTTCCAGGTCTTCAACAGCGCGAACACAAGATCCAGCATCGGTTCAGCGATGCGTACTGGTTGCGCGTGGCTCTGTGCCGCGATGTTGTCGCAGAAAGCCGAGGTGAAGACTACAAACGGGAGAGATTGACGCTCATGAAGAATGCAATAAGTCGCGAGCGCGCGGAAATCGATCATTGAGTGGTTCACGACGATCGCAGGCCTCAGAAACGAGATCTGAGCCAAGATCGCCATCGCATGGCAGACGAGATCAGAGGTGATGGAGCGCTGCAGAACGATTCCACTGAGAGGCGCGAGGAGCGACAATGTGTACTCGCCGTCTAGGACGAGTTTCGTGTCGTGCAGCAAGAACTTGAGCTGGCACACCGCGCCACAGAGTTTTTTGTAGAATTCAGGCTCTTCAAACGACTTCATCGATTTCTTCATGTCGACGTACGAGACGACGGTGCTACTTCCGTCGATCTTCCCATCAACGCCACTCTGGCATTTCACAACCGAACAGCAAGACAGAATCGAGTTCTTGGTGATGAATTTGGTGGTCTGAGCCGTCGAAGACGACAATTCAAAGAATCCTGACGGATTTTTCAGCTCGGGCGCAGGTGGAGGCGGACCTGCAAACGCTTCTTGAATGTCGTACAATTTACGAATAGCTTCTCTAACTTCTTCGCTAGTGGCCTGCGCTGAAGCTGCATGGCGAGCTTTCCAGTTTGAGATCTGCGTGTGACACTGCTGGACGAGCGACTGCGTCGTGAAGATCGGAGCGTGCAGTGAAATGCATCGGTCGATGATCAGAAACCCCAGCCTTGAGTAGTTTGCGAGTCCGGTATGCGGATTGACGATGATGAAAATGAGCTTCGCGAGCGACAGCAGCATCGGGTCGCGTAAATTCTCTTCATGCACTGTCAAATAGCAGCAGACCTCGAGATCGGGCAGCAAATTGGTCGCCGCTGTCTGGTGGGAAGACGAGCTGCTCATCATCTGGTACAAGATCTCAAACCTTTCAGCGAACAGCAAACGGTCGCACAGTGCTTGACTCGGATGAGGTCTTTCAAGACCTCCAATGCTGCACGTAGTACTTTTGATGAGGGTTTCCCGTTGAAGGCACTTCCGACCTTACCATGTGAGCTTGACTCGAGCGACTCACTGTCGTCACAGCCTTCTCCTTCTTCGGGCGGTGATGAGGTACTCGACGAGTAACTGATGACGTCAAGAAGCACCCGAAGATCTAATTCGTCAATGCGTTGCGTCTTGTGGCGAAGCTCTGAGAGATTCTGGCGCAGAAAGAGTACGACATCGTGCCGCACGCCTTGGTCTGTGGAGGCGTTTGCGATTTTCAGCAGCCTTCCCACGCCTTGGTAGAGAGAGAAGGTCGCGCTCAGCAGCAGCGTTCCCGACCAGCTCGTAGTTGCGAACGTTTGGTAGAAACGCAAGACGCGAGCGACTCCGACACTTTCCCAGTGCTCGTTTAAAATGGAGCACAGCGATTGAAGCAACGCGCCGACGCGTGAATATAGCTGAGCTGCGGCGCATTGCCCACCGCGATGTGGCAAATAGCTTGTTTTAACATGGCGCTGGACGAATCAAGAAAGTCCAACGTTTGCGAAGAGTAGCTTGATAGATAAGCGGTTGTCACCAGGTCCAAACACGCAGCCAGCGCTTCGTCGCTCACCCAGTCGACACGTATCAGCAGATGTAGGTCGGCTACTTTCGATACGAAGTCTTGATCCTCTCGTAGTTCCTGCTGGGCAGCAACGCGCGCGAGATTGAGATGCAGAGCAGCGATTTTGGCTTCAGCATTGCGAAATCCGGTTGCAATGGCAAACAACTCGCAATGCGCGAGAGCTGAGTGATCAATGACCTTCAAGATCGCCAATGCCGAGTGATGTGAAGATGTTGGCTGCTGCTGCTGCGACCAGCGCACGAGTACCACTGCATAGCGCGCCAGCGTCTGCTGAATGTGCTTCTCTACGACATACATGTCGAGATTTGGCAGCTTGTCATCCACTGGAGACTGATAAGCGTTCATGAACGCTTCTGCTTGCTTTGCGGCTGCTGCCATTTGACTGACATCGTCCAGTTGCTCTCCGCTGCTGAACGTCGAATCACTTGAAATGGCGATGCAATCAGCAAACGATCTCCAGGACAGCAGCATCGCGCCATTTTCACCCTCCAGTATCAACTCAGACGCTTGGAGCAGCAGTTCCACTGGGTTTGTGAGAAGATCGAGTAGCTTCTCGGCAAAGAGAAGTCCGTGGTTGGAGATCATGCCGGACAAGAGGTTTAAAAATCAATGGAGCACGCTGGGGCCATGCATCAACTTGAACGCGTTCGAGCAGTTTTCCAGTAGATGCTTTGTCACCAGATTGTAAAGGATCACTCGAGCATACTCTGCTCCCAGCTCCAGGCACGCTCTCAGAATGACACTTGACGAACGAATGAGTCTTCCGGCCATAGCGCTATCTTTGCAACCGGCGAAACTGAGTTATTCTGCACCGTTGTTGAGCAACAGTGCATTCTCATCCTTGTCGAAGGTGCAAATTGCGAGAAGCTGGAGACAGCAGGAAACGAATTCGTGCAGCTCATCCCCACCTCCAGAACTCAACGGGAACCATCATGCAGGGAGCTCTACCAAGAGAGCTGCAACGGCATCCAGCGCGGCGATTGCCATATCAATGTGAATTTGTTCTCCCTTGGTCAACTGGACGATGCTGCACAGGATTTTCTGCAGCGGCTTCACAAGTGGGGAACCCTGGATGACATCCTTGCTCGAAGCAACCTTGGTCACATGGTACGCCAGTGCTTCAAGCAGAACCGGAAGGGATTCAAACTCTTGACTCTCACATCGCCTGATGACCTGCTCCATCAGGAATCGAACAGATTGTTCTTCTTCTTCACATTCTGGCGAATCTGGACGCACCCAAGTCAAGGATTTCAACGGGATATCACTCAAGAAATACCTCGTCGTGCTCGTGAAAATCGACTCTCGATGACTTGAGTACCTGTGAGCTTAGACAGGCCAGTTCTTGAAGCTCGAAGCTCTCAAATTCCGAAATGTTCGCCTGCTCGTCGTCGTTTTGCTGACCGGCTAACGCAGCCAAACATGCCGGCATTTTGTGAAACACAACGTCTCTGAGCAGCTCTTTCGTCCGAGACGACAGGAAGATGGCTTCAAGTGTAACAAAACAGTCTTTGTCTTCTACAACGTCGCTTGCGTTTGCTCAATGGCGCGCTTCCGCTGCACCTAATGCACTGTTCAAACTTTCAGCGAATCTTCGCAGCACGGCATCTGCCGCGAGTAACTTCACGACCTCTTGAGTGCGTACTCTCCAGCCTTGGTGATAGGGAGAACGCTGATCCACGAAGGAAATCTCTCAGGTACCGGAAACTTTGAGATAAAAGCCGATCTGAGAGCATATCGGAAGTGGCTGCTGCGAGAATCTCGAGCGCCTTCATGAGGAGATCATATGATATTTCATCCAGAAAATGCCATCGATGCACAATCGCACTGTCCATCTTGTCGAGAATCGATTTCAACGCGCCGGCCTTCATCATATGTTGCGCGCAGCCTGGTTCTTCAATAGCAGCCAGAAGAAAAGTCTTCATAACAGCGTCTGTGGCAGTCGAAGGCATCATGTCGTCAGCATCTCGCCCATTTTCTATATCCAGAATGCTCACTGCAGTCGATATCCAACCCGCTTGGACAAACTCGACAGTAGTGATCATAGTCAGAAACAGTTGCAGCACTTCCCCCACAAGCTCTGGTTGATCATAGTAAACGTTCATTGCGTCGACAGCGTCAGCCAAAGCGCCAGCCTTGACGAATTCAAGGGCATAAGACGAACTGCTTTCTGGCTTGAATACCGAGGAGCTTGGGTCAAACTTGGCATTCGTAGTGGTGGTCCCCCACCACTATTGAGCTGCTTCGCGGTGGTATCTGCGGCGAGCTCCTTCACGAGCATCTGGATAGCCTGGATCAGCACCGGGTAGACATCTTTGTATTCCGAGACGGTGCTGGTCAGCAGCCCAAGGCGAGCGTCCACTTCAATCGCGCCGTCCAGGTTGTTCATCATCTCCAAATTTCTTGTTGCCCACAACGACTAACAGCTTTGCTCTCCTCTTAGCCTGGCTCTTTGCGCGACTGTTGCTCTTGCGAGGAGTCTTCACTTCGATTACTGAAAGTCACAGCTATTTCAAAACATGGCAAAACAGGGTGGATTGACCTTCGTTCAGAGGTCGCAGCAGACCTGGTGTATTCTGTTAGCAAGTGGGGCCAGACAAGAGCAAGTGCCTTCCCCTTACATGATTGCTCGAGTAAGTCTATTTAATCGTTGCGCCAGATGACAGCGACTTCATCGGTACGGAATCTACGAGACGTACAAATTCGTCAAGTTTAGTTTAGGGCATTCCAATACACAATCTAAACAAGTGGAACAAGCGTCTAATGCGACGAAGCTTACCGTTGAGTGCAAGTCGCGTCAGACATCGGCGTCAGCTCGCCGTATTGGTACTGAAGCACGCCTGCCTGAGCAATCATCGCGCCGTTGTCAATGCAGTAGCGGTGGTCCATCGCGCAAACTCGGCCGTTTCTCTCCTTCGCCATAATCTCCATCATGTCCTGCAGTCGCTTGTTGCATCCAACACCACCGACGATCAGCACTTCCGATTGGCCGCAATGCGCCATTGCACGCTCCGTAATCTCAACCTAAAGTTGGCAACAAGCACAGGCGCATGTGAGTCCACCAAGTTATACACATCACAACGGATGCTAATATCGTTGAGCTATCTCGGTGCTCATACCAGCATGGCGAAGATGGTTTCTTGGAGCGAGTAGCATAAGTCTGCCTTGGTGCACTCCCCAGACTCGATCTTCTCTCTGCACACATAGCAAGCAGTTCACTGGGTCAATCATCCTAACAACCGACGGACAGCACTATCTCTAATACTGAATACGAGAATGGCGGAACGTACTTGGCTTCTTTTTCAATGAACGTCGACAGTCCCGAGAACGATACGTCCATGCCTTTCACGATGTACGGCAGTTCAATGAACTTCTTTCCTCTATGAGCAAATCAACAAACATACGTGCGAGAGTTGAGTCTACTGATAGACAATACTACACACCAGTCATTGCAATACGTACTCGCGGGCGAGCACTTCGATGTTGTACCCAGGGCTTGGGTCGTTCGAGAGCCCCAGCACGCGCGCAAAGCGATCCAGGCAGTTGCCCACGGCGATATCAATCGTCTCGCCAAAGATGCGGTAGCTGCAACACAGTACGATGTCAGCCGTCTTTATCGCGATGATACGTAGCACGATACATGGCATGAACTTCTTACCGCTGCATGGCGTATGCGATGACCTGTGTGTTGCCGCCGCTGACGTAGAGCACGACTGGATCCGAGGACTTGGTCACGGTTCGCCCCATTTCAATATCTGCATACGCACACAAATCAACAAACGATATTCCAATGAACTTACGGCACCAGCAACATAACAACAACAGTATCAATACAGCAAAACGTACGGCCGACGCAGTGGTTGACACCCACGAGCGGCACCTTCCAGAGCAGCGAGAGCATGCGCGCGCAGACAGCGGCCGAGCGCAACGGCGCACCCATGCCCGGCCCTTTCGTGTAGCAGATGCAGTCGATCTGGCTGGGCTTGATGCCGGCCTCGACGAGCGCCGCGCGCACGATGCCGTTCACGTGGTTCTGGTGGTGCCACGCGGTCTCGCGCGGCAAGAAGCCCTGACCAGGTGGCGTGATGTACGTCTTGCGCGGGTTCGAGAGGATCTCGGTCTCGCCGTCCTCGCGGTAGCGGATGATGCCCACGGCGAGCTTGTTGGCGCTACCCTCGATGCCCATGGCGATCACGTCGCCCTGCTTGCGCAGCGGCTTGGTCGGCGGGAACGTCGCGACGCGCATTCTTCGAGCTTCGCTTCAGGTTCACTTCGCTTGGTATTCTACCAGCCAGACAAACAGGAAATGCCAAATGCATGCACGCACTGTCAGTCGCCGTTGGCGTGTGTTGATTGGTTGGAAATTCCTTTCACGATGTTTGATTGGTTGGAATACGGAGGTTGCAGCAACATTTTGCGGGCTTGGTGATCGATCTGAAAGGATTCATCATTGTGGCAAGAGAGCTCAAGGGAAGGGAAAGCAAGGCAAGCAAGCACGATGACAAGGCTCTCCTTCCGCACTATGGCTGCTATATGCGCTGCTGCACATTGTGCGCTGGCTGGTCCTGCTGGCGCAGCTGCTGTGAGTGTTGAGTCCATTCAGACCCCACTGGAGCGCGTGGCGTTCGGCTCCTGCAACGACCAGTCCAAGGCGCAGCCCATGTGGCAAACGATCCTTGACCGCAAACCGCAACTGTGGCTCTGGATGGGCGATGCGGTGTGTTATTCAATGCTACTCAACATCGCTGAGTAGTCTAATTGTGATTGCTAATGCCAGTTGTGTTGCATGTCGGCGCTTGTGTGCAGATCTATGGCGATTACAAGGAGATGTGGGAGCTCAAGTCGTACATCCCGCCGTTCCAGTTCTTTCGAGAAGCACCGCCCGAGATGCTCCAAGAGAAATATGCGTACGTAACAAGCAATTGTATCCAAAAGCCCAATAACAGTGAGTGGTTGACCTGATGAGATGATGCGATATTTGCCATGTTTGTTGTTGGTTCAGGTTACAGCAAGCGAATGCTGGATACGCACAGCTCCAGAGCCAAGTTCCGATGATCGGCATCTGGGACGACCACGATTTTGGTATATCATACGCGCATACATGGCCCCTAAATGCAATGACCATGCGCTAACTGATCGTATACTTCTCTTGCGTACTGGTAGGGCGGAATGACGGCGACAGGACGTACTCGTACCGCGAACAGAGCCAATCGCTGTTTCTGGACTTCATTGGCGAGCCGAAGCAATCACCACGAAGGCAGCAAAAGGTGTGGCTATGTTTATGGGGTTTGGCTCCAAATGATAAGCTGCTAACCATGACGTTTGGCGTGGCTCAAATGATATCGATAGGGCGTGCACACATCGTACACCATTGGTAGCGGCGAGCGCACTGTCAAATTCATCCTCCTCGATGTCCGGTGGGTGCCAATGAAGACTCTTGTTTCGTGAAGGCTCCTTTTTCAAAGAGCTAACGCCTTCCCATTTTCAATGATGTAGTCACAACAAAGATCCATACCAAGATGCTCAAGATGACGCAGATTTTCTCGGTAAAGCGCAGTGGGGATGGTTTGAGCGTGAGATTGCGACGTCCACCGCTGCGTTCAACGTGATCGTCTCGAGCATCCAGATGCTACCCACAGATCGATTTCTTGGTGGAGAGAACTGGCACCGATTCCCAAAGCAACGACAGCGACTTCTCGACACCCTGCTGCGCTCGAATGCGAAAGGAGTGATCTTACTGAGGTAATGTGAACGACTTGCTTCCACTCCTTCCATTTTGAAATGGGGTCTAATAGCTCATCTAACGATTCTGTGTATTGTTACCTAGCGGAGATGTCCATTACGCCGAGATCAACGAGATTCAGTGCGACGAATACAGGAACCTCATCACAGAGGTGACGAGCTCGGGCTTGACGCACAGCGCTGTACGTTTGCTATCGTGTCTACATGTGCCTCTTGTAAAAGCCTTCACTCACGTATGTGACCTCTAACATTGCTGCGCGTGTATCGATAGGAAACGACTCGGAGCCAAGCCCTGGGCTCGCTCCCTCAACTGATCTTTCGGATCGCGAACTTTATCCTCCCGTGGGAGTTCCGACCGCACCACCAGCATTTCTTCGGTGGTCTTAACTTTGGTGAGCTCCAATTCAACTGGGAAGCGCATCCTGAGCCCACGGCGACTGCTCGTGTCTTGGGAGTCGAGGGCAATATCCAGCTTGAGTACACCTTCTCATCGCATTACTACTTTGAAAGCGGTGGTGACAATGGCGAGATACGAGCACCGTGCCGCCCCATCCGTGAAGAAACGCAGCCACTGGTATTCGCTCGTCGCGCCATCTTCATGTGTGTGGTCGCGGTGGTGCTCATTTCGGTCCCACTGGTCTGCATGCTGGGTCTGAGCGTTGTCTTCATGGTGTTCAAGCACGCGTTCAGGTTCATGTACGACCGCCAGCGCCAACTGTTTGACACGCAGTATCAAAAGATCGATTAGATCCATTTTTCCATGTATTAGAGGAGGAAAACGGATTGTGAGCACGGCCTTAGAAAGATCGCGACCCTTCAGGCTCCTTCCGCATGAATGAAAAGACCAAGGAAGTGACGGAGCGCAGACAAAGCCTCGCAAACAAACAGTCTTCCTCTCAAGCGCATCAACACAGCACTTCTTCGGCAACACAAAGCTGATCGCAAATGAGAGCACTGCTAGTCTTCGTGATGGCGGCGCTGGTCGCCACGCTCGCCGCAGCGGAGCTGAACGAGTGCCTGGGTATCGAGATCAGCCAATTGCAGTCCATCCCGACGTGCATGAAGCTGTTCAATGCCTGTGAGGTGGGCGTGAGCAAGCTCAACAAGCAGCTGCACGTGACCGCGGAGCAGAAGCGCTTCAACCCCGTGAGCGTGATCTCTGCGAGCGAATCCATAGTGAATGGCACGGACGACACGCTCATCGCGATGCTCGTGCAGCTCGCGCCGATCGACGAGTGCGTTGAAGCCCCGAAAGACTCCAACACGGTGGTCAAGAAGAGGTGAGTTCGCGCATCCCGCCAGGTTAGCTGCAGCTGCTTCGATGCCTTGACGTGTACTCTGATTGCTAAATGTTGCTGTTCATGTGACTCAATAGCTGCACGTTCAACATGTCGAAGGTTGAGATCTACAGTATCCTCGTGACGTTCGGCCTGGAGAAGAGCTGGAGATTCGATAGCTACAAGCACCACTCGCTCACAGGTAAACCCACTAAATCTACACGCTCTGATCGTCTGAAACGAGATGTCGTTAATCCGTGATTTCTATTGCACTTGAATCTGTAGCGAGCGAGCGGTCCCAGATCGTGGAGCAGTACAAAAAGGGCAAGTTCTATGGGTCGAATCTCGCAATTGGCATCTTTGACTCGCCCAACATGCAGTTGGAGCCCGCCACCAACTCCCAGCAGGACAAGACCTTCACGCGCTCTCCGCTGGGAATCTTCGTCGTGCTCGGTTCAGCGGTGCTCTGTGTCGGTTTGCTCTTTCATCACAGACGACGTCTAAGCAACGGCTACGCGCCGATCGTGATCCTGAAGCGCCGCCAGCTGCAGGCGGGGGCGGCAGCGGCAAAGATCAAGAAGGTGATGACGAAGAAGAGCAACAGCAGCATTGCGAAGAAGCCCGAGCTCTCGTCGCCCCGCCAGCTAAACCCAGTGCCTACAAATGAAGAGACGACGATCAAGCACGAGCAGAACGAGCGCTTCGCAGTGTGAGCATGCTGCGATTAGGAACCCTCCAGCTTTCTCTATCCGACACTTGTATCGAAGCGCAAGGGATGTGATACTCAGGTGCTGCAATATATATAAATGAGTTTTTTCTGGCTTTGTTTGCCCTTGTGCTCGGTTTTCACTTCATCTGGTTGAGCTTCCAGGCGAAAAAGTGAACAAGCAATCAATCCAAATGTGCGAACCCAAATGCATCCAATCTCCAAAATCAAATGGGGAATTGCATGCATTTTGGTTTGCTTCGTGTTCTTGTTCTAAGAAACAAAACCAGCAAACCTTATTACTTCTTGAAAATGCCAAAGTAGATCAGCAGGAGGATCGCAAACACGATGAAGCCCGCGGCCGCGATGAGCGCTGTTCGCTGTCTCTTGTCGCGCGCTGACATGCGGCTCACGATGTTGCCACCGCGTCGCGCCAGGTCGTTCACGCCCTTCACCTTGGACTGCGTCGCCTTGATCTTGTCCCGATTGCGGCCCAACTCGTCTGTGATCGCCAGGGCTGTGACACAAAGACGAGGTTAGCAGACCCTCATAGATACCCCAGTGAGAACTGAATCGACTAACAAACAAATGCATAACACGCACCAACTTCTTCGGTCTCAGCGACAGTCCGCCTCGCAGTGTCGATCTTGTCGGTCGTGCCTTTCATTCTGTTTCACCGTACAGTTCATCGAACACGATCAGTGAAATAGCTCTCTATCAACCCTCACAATATGCCAATGGGCATAAAAGTATACACGCACTTGTCTGTTGCTGCTTTCATGCGGTTGCGCTGGTCCACCGACGATTTCTACCAAGAACACAATAAACATACGTCACTCCACTGCCTCAAGTGCCACAAAATGTGGATCAGATGACACGTGCAACGCACCGCAAGGTCATCACGATCGCCGAACAGCCCCTCGCGCTCCTCTCTTTCACGGATCGTGGTGTGATCCGCCTTTAACGACGCGAGACTTTTCTTGTACTGGTCGACTTTCTTGGAAAGCTCACGGCGCGTCGCGGCGTCGAGACTCCGCACTTCCAGCTCCATCTGCTGGACCTGTACGCGCAGTATTACATAGAGAACCTCGTTAGAGTTCCGATTCTAAGGCCCCACGCTGCGTAGTAGATGTGATGACGCGTACCAGCTGACTCGCTTGTGTGAGCAGGTCACCGATGTGCAGGATGCTCGCCTTCTTCTTTTCTGTAATACGAAGCAAATCACAGCCCCGAGGCGACAAGAAATCGTCAGCATTTTAGCATCCATCCACACGCGCACGCATGAAGCGCATAAACAGAAGCACGCACCCTGTTGGTCCTCATAGGACGCCACTTCGCTGATCTTCTTGGAGATGTCGCTGGTGAGCGCGCGGTACTCTTCGTCGTAGCCGTCGAAGATGGACGTCATTCTGTCGAATGAAGAGGCGGCGGAGGAGGGGTTGACGGACGCCACTTTGCTGCTTTTCTGGTGTGAGGAAGGCGGAAGTGGGGAGAGCGGGTGTGTAGAGCGAGCGATGGAGCTGGGCGATTCGCGCACAGACAGATGGAGAGAGATGCCGGAGCTTGAGCGCCACTTCCTTCTTGCTTTCTTTGCTTTCTTGGCGCCGCGCTTCGTCAGAAAGGGTATTTTTTACTTTTCTGGATTAACCCGCTCAGCAGGGAGCACGGTGTCTATGAAAATATATACCCTCTACAAATTAATTATAAAAAATGGTTTGAAAAGCTCAAATTACCTTTATAATTTAGTATCCTTTTAAAACAGATAGAATGAAGCATGAAGGGATCAGCCAAGTCAGAAGTCTGATCATTTCGCACCCCGAAATACAGCTTCTCCCCTTCAAAGTACGAATTGCCTTTTCGCGGATTGTGAGAGCAAGTCTGGCTGTAGCAAGTCGCAGAAAAAAAAAAAGCAAAAGCAGCGTGCCACCTGTCACGCTCTCATCTGAGCTCCTGCATTCGGAGTCGGATCCCCACGCGTCACTCGCCAATAGCTCGCGCTTGGACACAAGCGACCAGCTCAGCAGCTCTCCAGTCCATTCGCCCATCCACTCCGCCATGCGCCGCTCCCTCCTGTCGCTGCTGGCGCTCTGCCTGGTGCTTGCCCTCGCGCTGCAGCACGTCACGGCCGACAGCGCGCCGGCTGACGATGACCTCGAGATCCGCGAAGAGACCGTGGACGCCGCGGGTGATTCAGCGCAAGCGCCGCAGCTGCCGCCGCTCACGGAAGAGGAGTTCGCGACCATCATGATGAAGGTGTCGAACAAATGCATCAAGCAGGTGCAGGAGAACCCGACGGACCCGACCAAGGTCTCGGACCGCTGCCGCGCCGAAGTGGCGAGCAAGATCCAGCGCTACCTGGCGAAGAAGAATAGCGCGGAGAGCGACGACAAGAAGGACGAGAAGAAGAGCTCCAAGCAGAAGAAGGCTGCGAAGCCGAAGAAGACCAAGAAGAAGAAACTCACGCGCGCGCAACGCGAGGCCGCCGAGGCGCTCAAGAAGGAGGAGGAGTACCAGCAGACGCTGCAGGTGATCATCGGCTTCGTCGTGACGTTCGTCGCGGTCATCGGCGGTGTGATCTTCTTCATCAACCGAAAGCTCAAGGACGCCGGCATGTACTACCCCGCGGATCCCACGGCCAAGTCGGACGGCTGCTGCGGTTAAGCTTCGCTTTCGATAGGAGACCGAACACCAACCTGCCAATTTAGTCAATCAGTCACTGGTCGTGTCATACACATTTGATTCTCCTTCTTCTTCATGATCGTAATTTCATTTCTTGGTATTCGCGTTTGTTAAAATGGTTGAGAATTGAAGTTTGTAAGTACATTATAAGTATGCCGCCGCCCAGAATCCGAATAGTCCTGGGGGGCTTGGCCTGCCTCTATGGTGCTGATATCTCTTTAAAGTGAAAGATCGGTCTACACGACGGAGTTGATGGCGCCGTGGTTGACCGCCTTCCCAGACATGACGAGCGGACTGTCCTCTTCGTCGGTTGAGTTGGCGTCGACGGTCTTCTCGCTGTCGCCGCTCGTCGCGTCCGTCTGCTTGTCCGAGAGGATGATTACGCCCGCGACTGTCGTGACAATGCTCAGCGGGTACAGACACGACTGCCACCACGAGTTCATGCCGGCGTTCTCGTGGAAGAAGATCACGCCCGAGATCGAGCCGATGAGGATTAGGAACGCCTGGTAGATCGCCACAAGGTAGAGCGCGTCGTACTCCCGCAAGCCCAGGTCCAAAACGTAGATGCCACCGCCGGCAGAAGAGAGCGCTGCCACGATGATCAAATACGTTTCTGCATCGCTCCAGACCGCGCCACCTTCTGTCAGGAGCTCCACAGATGCCTAAACGATAAATGGAAAGCGAAAGGGGCATGGTCAGTACGCAGCAACTTCAACTGGTGCCAATCAATCAGAAGGTCCATGCGCAAGTCAATACCTTGAGAAAGAAGAGGTTACCGCCGATGAGTCCCGAGAGCGCTCCATAGGCAAAGCGACGCCATCCACTCTGTCGGGGCGCATGGCAAATAATCCACACGAGCTGTCGATCACCACAGTAAACAATGCGACGACGTTAGCAGCCACACAAGCGCACAACAAGACAAACTTCAAGCCACATGTCAAGAATCCAAATCCAAAATCCCTTACTCCAAACGCGCCGATGGAAGCTGCAATCGCGTACCAGATGAACACACGGCCCTTGAACAATGCGAAGATCTCGGCGCTCTCGTGCTTTGGGGTCACGTGGCTGCCCGAGAGCCCCACCATCATGCAGCCGACGAGGATCACGGCCGTGCCCTTGAGGTCGTGCGCCGACAGCTTCTCATTGAGGATGTACGGCGACAGAATGATGTTCCACACGACGCTGAAGCCTGCCATGGGCGCCAAGATCGACTGTCACACAACCGATATAGGAGCACAGTCATGGTGAGTATCAGACACGTAAGCAATAGAGACGAACCGCGTGCGCAACACACACACCTGAGCCGCATACGCGTACGAGAGCGCGTCAAAGACCGGGTTGAGCACGAATACGCAGACCGTGGCGGCGATCTGCACCGAGTAGCCCTGCGCAGACGAGTGCGCGAGCTTGAGGAAGACCTTGCCGAGCGTGCCAAAGAGCGTCGCGGTCAGCGACAGCGCCACGCCGATCATCCACAGGTCCATCTTGTCTTCTCGTTTCTCTCTCGTTCTCTCAGTGATTGAGTGGCTATCTGACTGGTTGGGCGAGCGAGCGTGAGGGGAGAGAGAGATGATGACAACGGCGGATGGATCTATTCCTGTCGAGCGAGCGGGAATGCGAATGCGACGCTGCGTGTGAAGGTGCGGGATGCCAAGTGGCGAATTATAGGCGCTTGTTGCTGCTGCTGTGGGCAGCTGAAATGAATGCGTCGGTCGGTAATGTCGCTTTGTAAAAGAGATGCATTCGCTTTTCTGAGGGGGCGACGCACCCTTTTTAAAAAGATACCAGTTTTACAACCATATGTGAAAGGGATTATGTTTCGGAAGATGGCTAACACACATGTGAGATTAAAAATAGTGGGGTTTGTATCAGAAACACAACACAAAGAGCAGGTTAGCGCATCCTGTAACGAGCATCGTAACGTTCCGAATCAATTTATAGAGGTCTCACTGAAAAAGAAACGGCTGCCGTCGAATCGCACAAGTGACAGACGCGTGGGCACGAGAACGAAATGTTGAAAATGGCAGATTCACAAAGACAACGTCACAAATACATACATTTTCTTGCATTCCAAATGCGCGCATGTAGAAAACACACATACATCGCAACATTCGCCAAGTGTCCACATGCCACGCCATGATTCAATTTGCCATGTTCATTTTTTCAGTTTGTTTTGGTTCGCTGTGTTATGGTGTTCGGAATCAAATACTATGAGCAATAAATGAAGAAATTTAAAAATGGAGAGAAAAAAACACTTTTCCCACCCCACCACCAACGACCGACTGACCGACGTTTTCTAAGAGAAAGTGAGCTGACAAACTCCGAAGAGCTCCATCACCACCAGCATCTTCACCTTGAAGAGCTCCTCATCAAGTTACACGGAGACGGTCGGGTGGTCGTTGTTCGCAAAGGTGCCTTCGCCCGCATCTTCGTCCTCGTCGTCGTTGTCCGAGTCCGAGTCCTCGAGCGAGTCCGCCTCGTCCGCTGGAGCATCCGCCTGCACCGCAGCTTCGATGTCGACGTCGTCGCTCGAGCCCGCGAGCACCGACTGCAAATTGCTGTCACTGTCCATACTGCTGTCGCGAGCGCGCGCGACGGCCACTGCTGCGATACCGACCACTGCCGCGAGCGCACCGATGATGCCGCAGATGAACACGATCGGAGCTGTCTCGGTGGAGAAGAAGCCGTGGTCGTTCTTCGACAGCTTGGTCGCGAGTTCCGTCACTCGGTCGGCCTTAACGTCGGCAGCCTTGATCGCATCAGCCTCCTTCACCTTCTTGTCGGCGTCCTTCTTCTTGTCGTCCGTCTTCTTTTTGTCATCCTTTTTCTCGGCCCCCTTTTTCTTGTGGTGGTGGTCGATGTCCTTCTTCTCATCGACATCCTTCTTCTCGTCCTCGTGCGCAGGCGCCTCGACGGTGATGTCGACGCCGGACTTCACGTGCTGACCGTTCACGCTCACGTCCACTTTGCCGTGCTTGACCATGACGTTGACCGGGATGCCTTCAATATCGAACTTGTTCTCGCCTTCCTTGAGCTCAAAGTCCTTGGAGACCTCATGGTCGCCCTTCTTGCCCTTGTCTGCGTGCTTGTGCTTGTGCTTGTGGTGGTGCGTGGACGCGTGCACTTCCGTGACAACCTCGGCCTTGTGCAGGTGCTTGTCGCCGGCGTCCTTTTTGTGCTTGTCCACCGACGCGGTCGACGTGTCCTTCTTGAAGATACGCACCGAGCCGTGCGCGTACTTGCGCGTGATCTCGCCATTCTTGGCGACCGTCTCCTCGACCTTCTTGTCCTCAGACTTCTTGGCTTCCTTCTTCGCCTCCTTCTTGGCTTTCTTCTTGGCTTCCTTCTTGGTCTTGCCGTCGTCCTTGGTCGAGATGAGCACCGAGCCGTTCGGGTAGTCGACCTTGGTCTCCTCGGCCGCCGCCTTCACCTCCACGTGCTGCTGGTGCTTGTGCTCCTTGTGCACACTCACGTCCTTGGCCTCGACCACACCGCTCACGTCCGTGAGCGCTACCGCCGCCGCGATACACAAGAGAGCAACTCCTCTGCGGAACACCATCTTTTTTCTTCCTGCTATTGCTTTCTGCTGTTGCTGCGAGTGGCTTTCTGTCGCGAATTTCCCGAATGGGCAGTTGTAGTGAGGCTCGAGGCGGAACAAAGAGCTCACCCACGCTCCCAAACAAAAAAAGGTGGCGCGAAGGCATCTGGTTTCGGTTTCGCAACTGAGATATAATTTATCACTTTCCATCGATTTATACGATAAATATGCAATAGTGATGCTATAACCAATTGTTTCCACAAGAATTTCTTGTGCAGGGTGAATAAAAAGAAAGAGGTTGTAGTTGGCCATGGGTTCACACTGGCACTAACTTCGAAATCTGATAGGATGGCACAATATGATCCGAATCCGTTTCATTTCCTATACAAATACATTGAATAATACCTTCATAAATGAATACCCTCTTTCTGTCGGTTCAGTGCTCCGGTCATTTCGCAACCGCCGCCTGCTCATACTCCATTTTTTTCCATTTTGATAGTGACGAAACCAACACACAAACCAACATTGAAGCATGGGAACACTGCGCTATTCATAGCTCCTCAAAATGCAAAAGTGGCAGATCATGAAAACTCCACACAGAGAACAGAGAACTCGTCAGGAACACGCTCCCAGGTCAGCTGTGTCTGATGAACGAAAATGCATCTTTATTACAACCCACAACTATCCTCTGACAGCCCGTGCGAATGACTATTGTTCGGACTGCTGCTGCTGCTGCTGCTGCTGCTGGCGCTGGACACCCCAGGCGTACGTGGCGTAGGACAAGTGGTTGCCGCCCCAGCCGCCGTAGAGCTTGTCGGCCGCCGACGCGTCCTGGTCCATGCCCGCCGCGGCGCCGACGACGAACGGGATGAAGTGCTCGGTGCGCGGGTGCGCCTCCGCCGCCGATGGCACGCGCTCCCACTTGAGCAGCTCCTCCTGGCGCTGCGCGTAGCTCAGCCCTGAGTCTGCCGCGAACACGCTGTCAAGCCATTCCTGGAACTCGAGCGCGTACGGCACGACGTCGTAGCCTCCGCCGTTGCCGCGTCGGCCGTGCGTCGCCTGGCCCGAGCAGATGATGAGCGTGCCTTGCTCTCGCAACGGCGCGAGCGCGCGGCCGAGCGCAAAGTGCGCCTTTGTGTTGAGCTTCGAGTTGATCGAGAGTGTGACAATCGGGATGTCCGCCTGCGGTCGGATGAGCATCATCGGCACGAACGCGCCGTGGTCGTAGCCGCGCTCCACAAGCGTCGACTTGATCTTGTGCTGCTTGAGCAGCCCGTGCAGCTCCTCGGCGAACTCGGTGTCGCCCTTGGCGCCGTACACAAACTCGTACGACTCCTGCGGGAAGCCGCCGTAGTCGTAGATCATGTCCGGCGCGCTCGCACGCGAGATCTCGTGCTGCTCGGCGCGGTACGACTCCCAGTGCGCAGAGATGAGCAGGATGCGCTTGGGCTTCGGGGAGCTCTTCGGGTAGATCTTCTTCCAGATGCCCGCGACGTTCTTGGCCGGCTCGCTCGTGCGGTTCTGCTCGCCGTGTTTGAGCAGCCACATGGGACCGGGGCCGTGCGAGACAGCGAGTACTGGGTGGCGGAAGTCAGCCATTGCGAATGTGGGTGTAAGCTTCTGAGCTGTAGACGTGGAAATCGGTAATGACGTGTATCGTCATGGACAGCGCTCGTTGCATGCAGCGACAGCAACGTGTTGCGGTGCAGAAGCTCAAGCCCATTCATTCATTCATCTGCAGATGCTCTCAGTTTTGGCGGTCTTGATACAGATTGCCTAATCGAAATCTGACACTGCCAATCAGAGCTCCCTGATTGGCTAAATTTGATAACACTTCACTGATTGCTAACGTTACCCATTTGTTTTTAGCAGGGTTCTAAAATTTATAATGGAGTCTAGAATTTATAATGAGGTGACTTCAACTAGAATATCGTGCGCTTCCATTTGTCGTGGACACGGGATGTCTTTCACATTTGAGGTGCTCTATTAGTAAGAAGCGAGCCTGGCTACATCGAACATGCCACATTGGTGCCCATTCAATCAGTCATCGGCATCGTCTCGGCGGCAATGGGGAGCGAGATCTTCTCTGTGACAGACGAACTCGGCTGAAGTGCTTGGTACACTGCGTTGGCTGAAAAATCGAGATGTCGACTGTGTTGTTGCTGCGTGTTGTTTTTGTCATCAGCTCCATCAAACGAAGAGGCATGCCGGGCGGATGGGTACATGAGCTACAATCAGCATCACAACCGATAAACGCACATGTTGTCGACATCAGACTGAGCTGAAGCAGCAAATACAAATGCAACTCGACAGAAGCACACGTTACTCTGTGGAGCTCTGGGATCATCGCCTCGCGCACTTCCTGGTCTCGCCATATGAACGAAGCTCCGAACTCGTGGTAGTAGCGCGTGTCGACAAGCTTCACGAGCTGGATTAACATGCCAACCGCACGAATAAATGGCAGATGAGCGCTCAGCGTGGTTCAACCTCGACAGATCGAACAAATTTCCGCACCTTTTCATCCAGGCGGCAGTAGTATCGACAGAGCAGCAGGAACCCAAACTCCATGACTCGCTATAGCGCCATTAAAGAAGAAAGCAATGGCAAATGATCACTACGATAGTACTGCTCGACTTGGAGGGTCGATAAGAAAGAAGAGACAACAGCACGTACAATTTTCACTTCCAGGTAGATTTCTCCGAGATCTCTCACATCATCTACAGACATAAATAAGAGAGATTATTAGGCATACGAGTGACATTCAACATCACCTTGAGAGAGATTTGCAACCTCGGAGTAGGTTGCCCGCGTACCTTCAAACAAGATAACTCGGTCGTAGTAGAGAATCTGGACTTGCTGCATGAGTTTTTCCAGCGGTAGCTTCTCTGTCGTCTTCACACCGATGGCAGGAATCTACACAAGTTATTCGCAATGGGAACCACATATCAGCTACATGGGGGATGGATCTACAGTAGCCAACATGGCTCTTACGTATTGGCTCTCGCCATCTGACGACGAGCGCTTCTCAACCGCGACAGAGCCATTGTAGTCGGATCTGTAGAGAGCAACACACACAGGATATAGACAGCTTCTAACTGTTGATACACGTAGATGATGGCACCTGAGGCTGGCTGAGATCCATTGCACTAGCCAAACCTGTAGGTGAAGTCGAACGCTGACTGGTCTGGATTCGTGCTGCCAATGCCAAGGACAAGTTGAAGAGCTTCGGCAACCAATAAATCAATCGCAGCCCCAGCTCAAACAAGGACACCCACGTACGCGAGTTCTACGTGAGCCTGCTCAGACCACCTGCGCAGCGCAGTCTCGGCCTTGAACTGGATGCTCAGCCCCGTTGCCGCGTGCCGCAGCACCATGCAGTTGCCCGCGAACACCATCTCGGGCAGCGACACCAGCGACTTGAGGCGCAGCACCCGTGCCAACGCGTCGCGCTCGTCGGAGCTCATCGCGGGCTGGTTGCGGCAGAGGAAGCGCCATCCACGGACGTCGGCGGACGTCTCGTGCGTCTTTGCTGCGCGTGTTGGACTCGGTTCGTCCAGTCTAGTGCTAAGTTGGACGCTTTCGTGCTCCATCTTGGTCGTAATTTCGCTGCTTGGGTTTTGATGTTTTGGGCCTGGGTGCTCAGCTCAGAAACAGCGTCCATATCTAACGTGACCCACATCGAAAATTGGGCAACATCAGGGCGGTTCTGTGTGAAGTGCAAAATAATGTGGACCACAACGTGTGAGGATTTTCAGAGGGAGAAAGAGAGGTTCATGAACTAGCCACAGAGTCAAAATGTGCGAAAAAGCATCCACAACCAGTTGCGCTGTTCGCTCGCGAACCCGACCAAACAGCACATAATTCGGACATCAAATGCACTGTGTTTAACGCTGTGAGGTGAGCGAAAAGCGGTGATTTCAAAGAGGTGATGGAGAAAGCCTGGACCTGGAGTCCATCTTTTCCTCTTCAATCTAGGAGGACGGCAAGTGAGCGAGTGAGCATCAACAGAGGTAAGGTGGTGAAAAGAAAAGCAACAGGAGCAGTTGGCTCAAGTTGAACCCCGGAGCAACTGCGCTGGCAAATTGTTACTGGTTCTAGCAGCGATCTCAAGACAAAAAAAGAGAGAATACTTCTTGTAACCTTTGAGCCTTCGCAACGAGAGCGAAAAGAGATCTCAGGTCTCCTAACTCGTCACAGACGAAGAGCAGAACAATTTGTACACTCTTTCAAGATCGCTATATCTATACAGCGAACCAAGAGCAAGCGTTAAAAGGAAAGACGAAGGCATCTCTCGTTTGTACCCAAAATCCTGATTGCTGCAATGTCATGCAACCGACAGACAGACAGCCATGGAGCCATTCGCAAGAAAGAGAGATCTCACTTTTTGTAGGTTACACTTGACACTCGCAACTGAAAGTCGTGGTGGCGACTCGCGGCATGTCTGCTGCATGATGTGCGGCCGTCCGCGTCCAACATTGCAAAACATGGCGGCCCTCCAATCCATCCATCCCCAATCCATCCACCCGCAGATGGCTCACTCTTCTGAGTCGAGGACTTCCACCACACCACGTCGACACATGAACCCACCAATGAGAACGAAAGATCGATTCCAATCTGGGATCCTGACACGCGTGCGTCATCGCGAGGCTCCCCACCACCCAATCACGGCTCAAATTGCGGACGCTCCATCCTTCTTTTTCGTCTCAAAACGGCCAACCACCGATGCAGCCAATCAGCGGCGCGAACGGAGTCGAGAGGTTTGGCCGAACCAATCAGTGGTCTCCAGGGGGTTCTTCGTCCGATTGCGCTCGTCTCTTTTCGAGCCCATCCCGGATCTCGCTGCACCAGGACAGCTCTTGCTCTTGCTCTTGCCCACACACAACAAAAACCACAGCATTAGTTTACCACTATGCGGAACAAAAAGTGATCCACGCAAGTGGCTCTCTCTCTCTCTCTCTCTCTCTCTCTCTTGCAAATTTGCGACCGCCTCAAACAGCAAATCCAAGCAGCAGTCAGACGCACCCTCGTTGCCCACCACTCCTTTTTGCGGACCCATGTGCGCTTGTGTCAAGTCGTAAATGGCATTTCGCATGTTTTTCGGCACGAACAAACGAGCAATTTGTGCGTGCGTACGCAATTGCTGGGCATGCACGTGCTTGAAGTTCAGTGCAACCGGCTATTGCTCGCTGCTGGCTGTCCCAACCAATCCCAGTCACGCAAAAGCAGTCGTCCAGCACAAGTTCTCAGGCTGAGCTGACCTGGAGGTCCACAATGGGGTGTTTTTCAAACTTCAACTGGGAAAACCATGCGACAGATTCGCAAAATCGCATCTACAGCGAAAAACCACTAGTCAATGGCTTCGATTCGATAGGGCTAGGCTGTAAAAAGGCTCGGCTTTGTTCTCGCTGTTGTTCAATTGAGCCAAAACCAATGGAGCAAAAACTGCGCGTGCTCAGAATAGAGCTCGAAAAATAGAGACAACAGCAACCAAACTGCATGCGCTATCCACAGTGCCAGATCGTCCACTACTTTTTGACAAGAATAGAACAACAATCAAGAGCAGAGATCAGATAAACTGGCAGCAATTGCAAACCAGTTGCACGAAAAGAGCGGAGGCGAGCCTAGTGCCGATTTATCGTGAAGCAAACTGCACCAAATGATGTGTCGAATGAAGCCAATTTAAATGCTGCTGGTGAGCAGCGTAATTCAGCGCTATTGACTCGCAATTCAGTTATAACTATCAAGACAGAGACTGCACCTATCCTGCATCAGCAATCAACGGCCGCGTTTCCGGTGAAAAACCGTTTTCCTTCATTTTGTTGTTGTTACTTGCTGCTGATAACCCAGAACCTGGGATGCAAATCCATTCAGTTGGCTCGAATCTGGACGTGAGCGTGAGCGGGCGGGCGAGCGGGACTCTCTGTTTTGTTTTGGGGGTTCATAGAGGCTATCCAAAAAGGCAAGTCAGTCGTCGTCCCGTTAGTGACAGTTGCAATACAAAGCGCAGTTGGCTACTCGGCGCTTCGCATTCCATATTGAGACGCGGCGGGAATTCACACAAAAGCAGCAAGGAACCATGGCAGTCTTCGTCCAGTACCACAAAAACAAAACTCAATCAGAGGCGCACCGCCCAGATGGCGTTGCTTTTTGCTTTTTGCTGCCGATAGTTCCGATAGCGAGTGAGTGCTTCAAATTTGGATGTTTGGACGCTTTTGGATGCAGCAAAAACCACCTTTAGACGCAGCGAGGACGTGCGGATAGGATCGTGCGAGTACCACCCACATGTACGGTACGGCTCGTTTCGTCTTTTTTTGTTCTATAAACGGGTCAGAAGGGTCAGATGGGTTCGTTCCTTTCTCGGCCCGTTTCTCTGTAACAGGGACTTCTCATGCATTTTGTGTCGCATGGGTCCAACCCGTGGGTCCAACCCTCGAAATGAAGCAAAAAAAGTTTAGACTTACAAGCTTCGTTTCTTTTCTCCATGCTTTCTCTGTGAAAGCCGCCTGCACGTCATAGCAGGGGCTTCTTTCTTGCTGGTTGCTTGCTGCTGCTGTTGTTTGGGCTTGCGCTCTCTCTCGGGCTGTTGATATTCGTATACTCGCGCTCCCACGCCAACATCTCTGCCCCCGCGCGACGAGAGAAGCCAAGCTGCACACGCCTCGCTGTCTTATTATTATCTAACGCCCAACAACAGCAGCAAGCAAGCACGAAGCAAGCAACTTGCTCTCTTCCCTGGCAGAGTCGGCGTATTTTACAGGAAAAGAAGGAAGAAACGGTCTGTCCGGTTCGTCGCATACCAAAAGAAACAAACAAGCGCAAAAAGACAAGCAGCAAGCAAGCGAGCACGAGTTGTTGGATTTTTTTTTTGGGGGCTCCCAACTATAAATCAGCGAGCAAGCAAGGCGAAGTCGAGCTTCCACTTGCGCCGCACTCAACAACAACAAGCCGCAGCGCCAGGTCAAGCAAGACAACAACAACAAGAGATAGATAACAGAGAGAAAAGCTCGATGGTCGAGGTCGATTGCGCAGTGCTGTTGTCACGCAACGTGTTTGCGCGTCTGCCGCCCTACAACCCATTCGTGGGCACGTTCCACCATGCGCCAAGGTACGTACGCGTCTCGCTTGCTATATAGGTCTGTACAGCAACAAATGGGCGATGCACCTGACCTCTTTGTTTCTTGCTTGCTTGCGTATTTGTTTGCCTACTTGCAGTGCCGGCAACCGCGGCGCCGTGTATTTCTCCGGTGATATCGTGGGCATGTCGGAGCTGGAAGAGCGCAAGAAGTTCCGCCACAATCCGCTCACGGGCACGTTCCACTCGCTGCCGGGCTATTACGACCCGCTGCACCGCCTGAGCCAGTTCCGCAACTCGGACGACGACTTGGACACGTCGGACACGGACTCGATGCGCTCGTTCATCGCGGTGGACATCGGCGACGCGGAGGACCTGGACCAGAGCCAGGGCGGCGGCATGATGCTCAACCAGCCCAAGTCGCTCTCGCGCATGTACAGCGACTCGAACTGCATGACCAACGTCGACCCGTTCACGCGGCCGCGGCGGTTCAGCGACTCGGACGCCGAGTCGTTCTTCCACGGCGGCGCCGCGCAAAACAACAACAGCTACAACACCAGCAACTACAGCTACAACACAAACAACAACAACAGCACAAACAACAACAACCCCAACCACAGTAGCAACAACAACAACAACTTGGCAGCAGATACAGCAGCAACAACAAACAGCAACAACAACAACTCAAGCAAGATGGAGCTCACCATCGACGTGACATGCAGCTCGCCGCCGCGCACACGAGCCCAGTCGCACACACTCACGCCGCCCACGAGCGACCTGCTCAGTCTGCTCAACAGCAGCGACGAGGAGCTCAGCAGCAGCACGCCCAGCGCCCGCCACTCGTTGAGCGGTGACCCGTCCAAGCTCGAGTCGCTGCGCCGCTCGTCCGCCGCCAAGAAGCGCAAGTCGTCCGGCGCGTCGTCCATCAGCACGGAGAGCGAAGGTGCCGGCTCGTCGTCGCTCGAGGCGTTCGTGAACGGGCTCGCGCGGCTCGAGCTGCGCAAATCGGTGTCCACCACGGAGCTCAGCGAGGGCTTCATCTCCACGGGCAAGGGCATCTTCCGCAAGGTCGCGTACCGCTCGTCGCTCACGGACCGCGAGCGCTCGCGCTCGCTGCAGTCGCCTACGCGCACGGCGGGCTCGCCGACGGTGCACTGGAATGGCGAGGCGGACGACGAGGCGTGTCTCGAGTACACGCAGGCGGCGCCGCGCATCCCGTTGAACCCGTTCGTGGCGCGTCGGCTGAACGACGGCGAGGAGCTCCGCATCATGGCGGTGCACCGCAGCACGCCCCGCGACGCGAACCCGCACGTGATCAACCCTGGGAGCGATAGCGAGGACGAGGCGGAGTTGTACCCAAAGCCGTACTTCATCCACGAGCAGGCGGTGACGGACCAGTACGAGCTGTGCGGCGAAGACCAGCTCGGGGACGGCTCGTACGCGGTCGTGAAGCCCGCGATCCGCCGCGTGAACGGCAAGGAGGTGGCGATCAAGCAGATCCACAAGCGTTTTTTGCGCACCGAGGACGCGAAGGCCGCAGTGGACCGCGAGATTGAGATCCACTTGCGTCTGCGCCACAAACACATTGTGCGACTGCACGAAGTGTACGAGACGACGGATTTTCTGTACCTGGTGATGGCCAAGGCCACGAAGGGGAACATGAAGCAGCTCATGCAGCGCAAGCGTCGCCTTCCCGAGTCGATGGCCGCCAAGCTCGCGCAGCAGATCGTGCGTGCCGTGTTCTTCCTGCACGACTCGGGCGTGGTGCACTGCGATTTGAAGCCGGAGAACATCTTGCTGAGCGACCCGAAGCTGCCGAACAACCAGGACTCGAACGACTCGAGCTCGCCGACGTTCAAGCGCAGCCCGACGTCGGCGCTGGACCCGCACGCGGACGTGAAGGTGCGCGACCTCCAGGTGGAGATCTGTGACTTTGGACTGTCGGTGAAGGTGCCGGACGTGCGCTTCTACAAGCTCACGGGCGACGTGCACAAGGTGCCGTTCACAGGGCTCACGGGCACGCCTGGGTACATTGCGCCGGAGCTGCTGCAGCACCAGCCGTACGGCAAGCCCGTGGACATGTGGAGTGTTGGAATTGTAATTTATGAAATGCTCACGGGCTACGCGCCGTTCTACCCGCCTCACGCGTGCATCGACGAGAAGGCAGACTTTGGGGACCGCGTGTGGACGACCGTGAGCCCGCGCGCCAAGGAGCTCGTGGAGGGGCTGCTCGAGGCCGACCCGGCCAAGCGCCTCACTGCTGCGGACGCGCTCTCGCACGGCTGGTTCGACACTGCAACCTTTGCGCTGTAAGATCGATCCTCATGTGGGTGAGACACGAGAGTTCGGTGTGAATTAATCACCAAACTGTGGGACCGAGTGGTTGATGTCTGGTGCCTGTCGCCCGTGCGAGACGCGTCCAGAGTTGGCGAGTGATAGAAGAAGACCTACAGGAAATAGAGAGAGAGAGAGAGAAGCAGCGCTCGCACGTGAGAGACGCGCGTGCAGGACGGATGATGCAGGAGAGAAGGAGGAAGATGGTATTTGTGTGTAGATATGATGGAGTGTGCGCAGATGTCTGAAAAAGCCTAAAAGCTACAGTAGAAGAAATGGGAACGCAACAGCAACAAGTTCCCTGGTATAACAACAACACCCCTTTTGATTTAGGATCTCTCTTTGGATTTATTAGTAACAACAATAATTTGAAATACGATACGATACATTTTCTACATACACTTTGAACAATGGTCCAGCCATGCTATGCTTATCGCGCTTGGGTTGCTGCTGCTGCTGCTACTGACGTCTTGGCGCGCTTGTTGCCGTTGCCGCGGTCGTCGACCCACTGGAAGAACTCGCAGCGCGCATCCGGGTTTCCTTTCTCGCCCTACGTGTTCACCAACAAGTTGCATCAGACACTACGACGACACGCTAGTTTTCAAAAGCAACTATGGCATCTTCCGTACCGCCGGCTTGGTACACACGTAGAACTTGCGGCCCCAGTTGTCGTTCGTCTTGAGCACCGTGCGCAGCACCGTCGGCTGCTGGCAGTGGCAGAGCGGCGTCTGCGGCGGCTGGCCACTCAGGACCTGCTTCCACGCGAGCTGCCGGACCTCGGCGGCTTTCCGCTTCGTCTCGAACCCGAGCAGCAGTTTCTCAATGTCTGTGTCTTCTTCCTGTTCTCGGTCTCTTCGTTGCTGCTGACTGGTACTGTGGGACTCTGTCCTCTGCGCAGATGGGGATTGCTGCTGCCGAGGGCTTGGGCTATTGCTTGATACTGCTGTTGTTGCTGAGCTCTTGGGCTGCCCAAAGAACGACCGGATGGACTGCTGGCTATTGCTCCCTTTGCCTGATAACTTGCTGCTCCCAACTCGTCGTCTTGTTGTCTGCAACTGCTGCGATTTCATTGTTGCTGATAACGACACATTTCGATTCATTCGGACCGGACTTGGATGAGTACACTCTTGCGTTTGACCTTGTGCTTCTGCTGCATGTGGGTCGAACTTTGAGTTCTGCGAGAGAAATGCCTTGATGCCCTGCTGCTTCCCAGCAAACTCGGCGTAGTTCCGCGCGCAGAGAGCCGCGGTTTTCACGTCCGAGCCACTTTCGAACTGCACGATCCCTGACAGAACCACGGGGCAGTGGTCGGAGCCCGTGCGTTCAGGCTGGATGCTACGCGAATAAGAGAAGGACGGATGTACCGACAAACAAGCCAGGTTAACCTCACACTCCAAGCCAAAAGCCACACTGGTAAACGAGTGGTGCATACGCACATGCAGTCCGTGACCGAGTCGTTCATCAGACCGGGGTCCACGAGAATGTAGTCGATCCGCGTGCCATAGTTGGTCTGCCTCGCGCCGGTCTTCGTGTTCCAGCACTACACCATTTTCCAAACCCCCGATTGTTAAGCCACCCGAATAGTTTCTAACACGAATAGAAATTCGAAGAACGAAGGAACTCACAGTGTACACCCTCGCTTCGTGCGGATGGAAGTACCGGAACGAGTCCACGAGTTTCCCGCTTGTCGCCTTCTCCTTCGGTGCTGCTGCTTGCGCCTCAGCTGACAAGACGTTCGCGTCCAGGAGCAGCGCGTCCATCCACTTCCGGCACGGGTGGTCACCAAAAGGGAGATCGTCCAAGGGACCTGGCTCGCAGTGGTCGATCTCTCGATGGGAGATGTTGATGTCGCCCTATATATTGGTGGCGGTGATGGGGGGTGTCTTTTGTGTGAGTTCACTACAGCAGCTAGTCGTATCACGTAAAGATAACATAACGCACCAGGAGGATCACGCGCTTGCCCGCCTGCTGCAGCGCGCGCACACGGTCCTGCAACAGCTCGTGGAACGACAGTTTGTACTCCAAGCGCTCCGAGTTGCGCACCGCGGGGCAGTAGACGTTGAGCAGCACGAACGCCCCGTGGTCCGTGATGACGCACCGCCCTTCCGCTTCCAATTCGTTCACCAGTCTGGTTTCAAACTGGCACATGGAGAGGATGAGTATGCTGTGATAGCTAGTGTAGACGCCATGAGCTCATTATTACCTCGTTGTGAATCTCGCCGACGTGACCGACGGGCGTATCCGTCTTCCAGCAGCCAGTGAGTCCTTCTTCCGCGCACACAGTCGGGATGGCGCTCTTGACGAACGTCACGACGCCTGAGTAGCCGCTGCGCACTCTGCAGAACGAGTAGAACGCGTCGTATCCTGCCGAGTTCGCACACATTCACACAGACGTCAGTCGCCAGGGGTATAGCGTTGCAGCCTAATGACCAGCTCTACTAACTCACCATCGGGGCGCACAAGCTCCTCGTCCAGCTCCAAGCGCGTGAGCTTGGTCTCCTGAAAGCAGAGCACGTCCGCCTGCAGCTCGTCCAGCAGCTGCGCGAGCGTGCGCTTCTTCTCGCGCGTGAGCACGGCGCGCAGCCCGTTGACGTTCCATGTGAGCACGCGGATCGGCCGCGCCATCGCTATGACTGATTGATTGCTGGTCTTCTTCTTGTTTCTTCTTCTTCTTCCTCTGGCGCTCAGTCCACAGAAGTGCGTCTGAGAATGCTGCTGTTCACCATTCCAAGGTGCGCTTGGCAAGATGCAATGTAATCAAGCAGAAGGTGTTCACGCTGATCGAGTTGAAATGTTGATACATTTCAGAAAATGTGAGCATTTCTGTATTTAAACCAATCATAATAGACAAAGATGATCTCGTTTTCAGCCAATCACATGATTTGGCGCCGTTTCTCGAGTGCGCGGCAAAAAGCGTGACCAGAAAGCGCGCAATTGACAGAAGCAGTCATTTGTGAGGTCTTGCAACGCTCCGCAAAAAGCAGGAGCGACACCACCAGCAAGCCCCCCTTCTCTACCTGTCTATCTTTCTGTGTTTACGATGGACCACGACGCCGCTGCGATCCGCGCCGCGTTCGCGTCCTGCAACTTGGAGGTCGCGGACGACGCCGTCGGCGCCTGCATCTCCATCTGCGCGGACTTTGTGCTCACCGCCGACGACCTCGCGGCGCAATGGGACGCCTACTCGATGAACCACCAGCTGTCGGGCGCCGCCGACACCGACAAACTCGCGGGCTTCCGCTCCAAGCTTGCGCAGCAGAAATTGAGCAAGCCCAAGGAGGCGAGCGCGAGTGCGGGGACGGCGTCGCAGAAACGCCGCGTCAACAAGCTCTCACAGAACACGCCCGTGATCAAGCGCGAGATCAAGACCGAGGACAACAGCAAGCTCGACGCGCTCTACACGATGAAGTCGCCTGAGCCAAAACACGCGCGCTCGTTTGCGAGTCCACAAGGCAACAACAAGGCGCAGCGCACGAACGGCATGTTCTCTCCATCGTAAGTGACGCTTGGTGAATCGTTATTGGGATTGCTGTGTGCCCTCATCTAACACTGAGTTTGCCAACAGATCGCTTCAGTCGCCACCGGGTAACACGTACGAGAAGCGAACAGACGCCGGCAAGACGGTATCGGAGTTCAATGCGCACTTGAAGAAGCAGCTCGCTGACATGAGCGGACTCGACTGGGCAGATGCGTCATCGCCACGTGTGGAGCTCAACGCGCCGTTCCCGGACCGCAACCTGTCGTCCAACTTCTCGTACATGTACACGCCGCTCTTCCAGCGTGCAATCGCTTTGGACGAGCAGCTCGTTGAGTACGAAGAGCTGATCAAGGAGCACTACAAACTGGAGGAGCTGCAAGCCGTCGCTGACCCGACGCCCGCGCAGGTGACCGTTGTGGGCCGCATCGTCTGTGAAGCCGCCGAGGGCAAGCTGAACTCGAGCGTGGTGCAGCTGGAGGGATCGCGCAAGACCTGCGGCGGCCAGCGCGTGCTGTTGGACCTCGGTGGCGTGCCAAACCTGCAGATCTTCCCTGGCAAGGTGCGCTTTTGGTTGATTGTGAGGCTGTCTGGTTGACAAACAGTCCTCAACTTATCCTCTTGGTGCTGACTTGTAATTGTAGATCGTCGCGCTCGAAGGCATCTTTGCGGATGCGCGGAACCCGATGATTGTCAAGTGCTTCTTGGATGTACGTATGCTCTAATTATCTATGCTAGCCAATGAAGCTGTGGTCTGTAAATACTCACAGCACCAAACTATTGTGCACAAATTGACCACGCTAGCCCATCCCTGCGCCGATGCACAAGGTCTCGAAAGTGCGCGTCAATGAGCTGCAGGGCGAGAGCGCCAAGCCCGTGCGCGTGTTGACTGCCTGCGGCCCCTTCACAACCGCCAACAACGTGCAGTACCTCCCGCTGAACGACCTTCTGCAAGTCGTCGTGGACCAAAAACCCGATGTGCTCGTGCTGGTACGCCTTGTACTTTGTGCAAATCTGTATTGTGGGCTAGTATTACTCAGTTTTCTAACACCCAATTACTTTGTTTGCAGGTCGGACCGTTCATTGACTCGATGCACTCGAGCTTCCAGGACGGACTCGTCGAGTACGACGGCATGATGCTCAGCTTCGAAGACATCTTCCTCTTTCAAGGTGGGTGGTTTGCTTAAATGCTGCTAGTGATGTTATTTGTCTAGGCCACCAGTTGCTTATCACAAATTTCCCATTACTCGCAGTCATGACGCTGATCGACAAGGTGTTCGCGTCCAACAAGGGGCTCCAAGTCGTGCTCGTGCCTTCGCTGCGCGACGCGAACCACGAACTCGTGTACCCGCAGCCACCATTCAACAAGCGGAAAGTGTGCGAAGCGTTTGGCTCCCCCGAGTATGCCAAGGTACAACAGCATAGCCCTATCTTACTGTTTCAGATGGCAGTGTCAACCTTAACGCTGTGCTCTTTGGGTGTGTAGCGAATCCACCTGATGCCGAACCCGTGCACATTTGCGATCAACGGCGTCGTGATTGGTATCTCGGCGCTGGACGTGGTTGTGCAGCTGAGCTCGAACGAGCTGTACCGATCACAGGTGCGCGACCAGAACCGCCTCATGCGGCTCTGCGAGCAAGTGGTCAACCAAAGAAGGTGGGTTGTGTTTGAGAACTTGGTTGCCTGGTTGGCGGTGGATGGATTCTAACTGGAGCATTTGGACTTTGTATGCAGTTACTACCCGATTTTCCCACCACCAGCGAGCAGCGAGGCGCCGATCGACCTTCGTTACATGAAACAGTTCCAGTTCGAGCGAACGCCGGACATTCTGCTGTTGCCTTCGATTCTCAACCGCTTCTGTGGGGTACGTCCGACTTTCATGAGAACCATCTTGATCAATTGTAGTACATATTCATTGATTGCTCTGTTCTTTGTGGTGAAAATCAACCAGAGAGTGCAAGACACGATCTGCATCAACCCAGGCCAGCTCTGCAAGGGCGAGTCGGGCGGCACGTACGCGTCCGTGACGATCTTCCCACTCGCAAAGGACAAGCTCGCGAGCGTCCTGGGCGACGAGACGCCGCTGTTCGTACCCGACCGCACCATGGTCGAGATCAAGCGCATATAAAGCAGCGGTGATGCATGGATTCTGTCTCGTACGATCCCCGGAAGTAGCTTCACGCAACCACCACAACAACAACATTAATAAGTTTGCCCATACCCACCCAAATGCAATCAATCTCTGTTTTGTTGGCGCCAAAATCGATTTTTTTGTTCCCGCCAAAAAAATCATCAAATTTGAATTCGGGTTTCTATTTGCTGTGTATATATTGGGAGCTGTACGGTTCTCCCCCAAAACTGACGTTTTTGGCACAAGACACTTTGAAAATGAGACCATGAGCAGTCGCGATGGCAACCAGGAGCTCCATGGCGACGGCGATGGTGACGTGCAGTGCGATGACGACGCGCCAAAGGCAGACGGGTGCGTATCTGCACGGTATGTTAGCTATGCGCCCATTCTCTTGCTGATGCTCATTGATTGATCCTGTCGACTGCAAAAGCAGCGACAAGCTGGGAGCAAAAGACGCGGTCGTGGCGCGCATCAAGCACAATTTCTACCTGGAGACGCAGACGTTCCGCAAGCGCATCCTGGACGCGACGGACGATGCTTCACGCGCACAGGAGCGCGTGGACTCGTTCCAGGAGGAGATGCTGCGCGTGAAGAGGAAGTGTTTCAAGCTCAAGAAGCTGCTGGCGGAGCGCGACGCCACCATCCAGTTCCTGCACGAGCAACAGGAGGTCTCGTTCCCCATCATGATGAGCGAGACGATGCGCAATATCCACGCGCACATGGGGGGTAATGGTAATAGCCAGCAGCGAGAGCAGGATGATGATTTGAACCAAGCGGTATGTGTGAAGAAAAGTCACTGCACCATCGAGTTTATCGTATTAGGGCTGACTTCTCTGTGTCATTGCTGTAGCCATTGTCGATCTCGAGGATGCGAGAGCAGGCGCAAGACCGAGCTGCAGTCGACGATCAGATCCACGAATACGAAACCCAGGTACGGGGTCATAGTGTGTGGTCTCATGAACGTTGTAATTCTTATTGATGTGGACTCTCATGTGGTGGTCTACTGCTACAGATCGCGCAGCTGTACACTGAGATCCAGGACGAGAAGCAGAAGAACGAGATGCTGAGCGAGTGTCTTCGCGAGCAGAAACACACCAAGGCAAAGCTAATGAAGGCCTGCAAATACGCTAAGCAGGAGATCGAGGCGCTGAAGAACAACGGGATGAAGCAGATGCTGGAGGACATGCAAAGCAAGTGTCAGGGGCTGGAGGCGGAGAACGAGCGGCTGGCGAGAGAGTTGGCAGACGCGAAGCTCAAAGTAAGTACGCTGAGTGGATGGAGGGATATCAGATATCTCTAACAGGACCATTCACGAATTGTAATCTCTGATCACTAGGTCACACAGATCCAGCACAGCCATGATACGATGGCTCGAGAGCTGGCGTTTCTGCGAGAAGCTGAGAGCAACTGGGAAGGTATAGGATATATATTTCCTTTAGGATTTCACTGTACTGGGGACTCTCGCATTATTAAGTTTGCTCGTTGGTGGTGTAAAACAAACAGATATGATTCGAGGCAAAGATGACGAGCTGGCAAAATTCCGCGAGCAGATCCGCGCGCAGCAGATGCTGATCGAGAACATGGAGTTTGACATGAGAAGCAAACGGCGCACTCGACGGTCCAATTTTGAGGAACAGGACGACAACGAGGACAACGAGGATGCCCGTGAAGAAGTACGATACACAGGTTGGGAATATCTGAGTAGTGCCTAAGACCTTAAAAATACTAATCACTGTGCTTGCTTATACATACGTAGCGCGAGTTGCTGACACGAGCGCTCCAAGCGGAGCGATCGCGCCTGAAAGACGCCGAACAGGAGATCAAAGAGCTGCGCGTGAAAACCGAGTCATTGGAGCGCTCGCTGCATGCCAATCAAAGCTATTTCACAACACCCACAAACAGCAGAGGATACGCGAGAGGTGGAGCATCAAGAACCGATACGGGCGAAAATCTGGACGATTCGCTGAAAACGGTACGAAGTTCCTTGCAAGTTTGCTTTTGTAGTGCTGTATGTGGGATTTTGACAAGGTTGATGGCAATCTGTGTGACGCGGTTGCTCACTAATACTAACACCAGGCACGGCAGCTTCGGACGAAAGTGAGTGTGCTGCATCAGCTGCTGAGGTCCTACGTGGAGACGGATGCGATCGACATGCAGCTGCTCGCGGGGGAGACCTGGCGCGGGGGCGGTGGCGCTTCTTTCGCAGAGCCAGATTCCGTGTCGCACCTGACGACAGAGAGCTGCGAGACGAGGCTGCGCGTGGAGCTCCTGCATGCGAAGCGCGGCCTCAGCGAGCTGCAGCAGCTGGTCGAAGATGCCTGTGCGACTGCCATGGGGAGCTCGTGCACATTTCAGTAAGAACGTGTCCACTTCACTTTGTCAATCGAGGCAGGGTCCAAAGGAGTGTACCGTACTGTTTATGTTCCAAATGCTCCGGTTTAGCCGTTGCAGCTTCAGGTGCAATGTCACCCTAAAGATGCAACACGGAAAACGCGCAAAAACGAGCCATGTATGACGCAAACTTTGTTCGATCGCGTAAACGACGTACACTCACGACAACAGCCATGATCAGGACTTCCAGTGAATACCACGAAGCACTCCAACACCAGCAGAATGTAGATGGTAGATGGTAGACGACGTCGAAATGGGCGGACTGTCCAGAGCCACTCGTTAGCGGATGACACAGAGGATGCTACGCCGACTCTGTGCAAGGAGGACAAGAGGACCCTTTTCCGTCGCTGAGCTTGCTTATCCGCCGATGACTCCTGGAGCTCATTCTCCAATCCTCCAAGTGCCAAGCATATCAACCAACTCTCTATCCACAATCATGAGCGCCGCCTCTCAGATCAAGCTCTCGTACTTCAAGCTCGCCGGCCGTGGCGAGCTCTCGCGCTTGCTCTTCACGTACGGAGGCGTCGCGTTCGAGGACCACATCGTGACCAACTTTCCTGCGCTCAAGCCAAAGTGCCCGCTGGGCCAGCTCCCAGTCCTTGAGGTCGACGGCAAGCTCTTCTGCCAGAGCGCGGCGATCGCCCGCTACGCCGCCAAGCTCAGCGGCCTGTACCCTAACGACCCAGTTGTTGCTCTCCACGCGGATATGATCTCGGAGACGCTGGGCGAGATGTTCTCCACGTACGTCAGCATCCGTTTCCACGAGAAGGACGAGGCCGTCAAGGCGGAGAAGTTCAAGACGTTCGAGAGCGAGACCGTGCCAAAGTACTTCGGCATCCTCGAGAACATGGTCAAGGGCAAGTTCTTCACCGGCGAGAGCGTGTCGTACGCGGACGTGCACCTCTTTGACGTTGTCCAGAAC